>JNHY02000148.1:0-33615 GCA_001691755.2 Amanita polypyramis BW_CC | reverse complement strand
CTGGTCTATGTTTCTGATTCAGCACCAGTAAAATTGTTGTATCTACAACTGGAATAGGACCTGTACTAATCAAAATGAGACCTCTCAACATCTGGGCCACTGGTGACTTCATACATCTGTGTGTTGAAGCATCCAAAAGGAGGACATGTCTGAATATGGTAACTCCCACCAGGGGGTGATTTCATGATAGCTGAAATAGGTTGGCAAAATGCAGAGAAATGATGCACCCATTTCATTACCACAGATAGAAAGACATTTTAGATAGCAGACATAGGGTTGAAATGTCTCTAGAATCAGTAATTGAAAAGTTAACAAAGTAATATGTTTCAGTCATGTTTCAAATCCACTGAATTTAGGGTCTGCATTAAATATTTATTTCCAGCTACCCACAGAAAGAATATATTTCTGCAAATTTGAAAGAGAGAAATTCAGATTGATTGATATGCCATTTGTATTATGGTAGAAGTTTCTCTTTTCTTAGCCACTTAGCCACAAGGCACTGTTGTTGGAATCATATATACACACCATGGGCATGGACATGTTTCCAGAAGGGAGAAATGTGCTATTTCAGCCCTATTCCAGCTATCATGAAATCACCCCCCACCTGTGGTGTCCCATTCGGACTTGATGATTAAGTCATTAAACAAACAGCATTTTCTGTCCCACGATAGACCCTAATTATAGCAAAATCCTGTAGGGTATAGTCACTGTACTGGCCCAATACCGTTCCGTACCACACGCACTAGTGTGTTTGGTGTGACTGATTGAATGTCTGCACTATCTTTTCTACTCACGTATGTGAAAATGAATGGCACAAGACCATCAAAATTTAACCACGTCAAATAAGCATATCGTGATAGGATAAGAGGAGCCGGTCACACGGTCCAGAACCCAAAGTTTCGGACGATCTAAACTGCCATTGAATAGATAGTGGTGTATTACGTTCCCCTCGCGTGGGGTATTGGGGCATGCTTACAGCCTGGTGCTCTAGACGACATGGGTACAATGAAAGCGATGGTGCGTGGATGTGATAGCATACGAAGGGTAGGAATAGAGATGAGGGATGCTATGCGTAATTGTCGATGAGAGAGTCCCGCATCTCGTTGATAACAGCCCCTGAGTTCTGACCTTGCAATTCTGAACGAAGGGTAAGCACCCGGACATGAGGCAAAGAAGACGTATGCGTACTGAAAGTAGCTTCTATCACGCTAATTTCCGTGGCTGTTGTTTCAAGCCCTGTGAATGCACACCAATCATTGACGACCAATCCAGCGCCGATAACGTCAGAACCTCTATTTACTGTGCCAGCCTGGAAAAATATATTCGACTGAGAAAAAGAAAAAAAAGAAAAAACGGTTTCTGCTAAATTCATGGCTTACCACCAGCGGCACCTGTAAGAGACTACTCAGCTCGTCTTGGTCCTGTATACTTGTTCTTGGGTGGACAAGACCACCCTGATTCGTTATAGCGCAGTAACTCCCCACCAAGACGTTTTCTGCAACCGTCTGTCGGAACACTTCGACTTTTAGGACATCGGCGATGATCTCTTCCGTCTCGCGGTCTATGTCAGGGTGGACGAGGGCAACGTAGTCGTTGCAGGCGATAACATTTCCGAGGGCAGACAGACGCTCTTCCACACGCTGTATTGCGACAGCATCAGGTAGAGAATTTCGTAGATGTTGTAGTTCCTGATCTGTGGTTGTCGAAGGGAGGAGCAGACCATGACGGTTACCTGAGTTGAGGCGCGATAAGATAAGGAGCACCAAGAAAGAAAGAGCGTCACCTGCTGTCAACCTTCCTATGATACGGGTCCCAGCTATACTTGTATGGACGATGGGGGTGACATCGCCAAGCTCGCTCTCAAAGGCAGAGTAAAAGTTTGTGCTGCCCTGGATGGCGACGAGGCAGTATGTGTTTGTGAGTTTTGAGAATACGCCGATCTCGCTGCTGTTTTCGAATTGGATGCGGGTGGCCATGATTTTGTGGGATTGATTTTTTTAAGGGAGATCGATGGGGCAGCCTTATATGTCAGTCACGCGTCGCCCGAGTCGGTTCCGGACTGTCATGTTCTCCGTCTCCCGTCGAGCGCGCTGGCTCTCTTCTGTTCGTCACCTGACGTCTTCTTCGGTTTCTCCACTAACCAAAGTGGAAAAAATCATTCTGGACAATATCAAAGTAGCACTGCTCTTTCGGGTCAATTTCCCAACTAACTCATCTGCGTGACAGGCGACGGGTCCGATCCCGGTTTCAACATACATGCAGCTATGCCTGACTCATCCAACTCATGGGTATTACACGAATCCCGCGAACCCTGTGTTCGGTACCCGTGGAGATTTCATAACTAGTCCAGAGATAAGCCAGGTTTTTGGTGAGGTGCGTATATTTGTTGTTCGGGCGCGGAAGACTTGAAGGTAACGAGCGTGCTAGAAGTAGCTGGTTGGAATATGGCTTCTTTCGCAGTGGGCCAACGCCGGCAGGCCATCCGCATTGCGCTTGATAGAACTCGGTCCCGGACGGGGGTCTCTAATGGATGATGTTCTTCGTGTACGTCGTCTAATACTGACTAATACTAATCGAGCACAGGCTTAAAGTTTGCAGGTCATGTCCCAGCTGGCCCCCTTAGGCACACCATTAAAACACTTACATCTTATAGAATCAAGTCGCGCTATGCGGTCAGTGCAGGAAAAGAAGTTGGAGTCCAACGTACAGAAACTTGGATGTGAAGTTAGCTGGCATAATACTCTGGAGGAGTTGCAGCCTTCGCCGCATACGTTTACAATGTTGATCGCACATGAGTTCTTTGACGCGCTCCCCATACATGTCCTCCAGGTGCGTTTGTAGCCTGTTAGCTATTTTCGGTACTTAAATATCCTACAAGAAAAAAGAAGCAGGATGGCACGAAGTTATGATAGGCTCTCAGGAGAATATTAGGCCATCTGAGGGTGGCGCACAACCAATGCAGAGCTCATGTCCTTGCCTCAAACGAGTCCTGTCACCTATTCCTACCGCTGCGTCCTCGTTACTCGGACTGTCATCCCCCCGATTCAAAAATTTGCCACAGGGCTCCACCATCGAAGTCTCCCCATCTTCTTTCAAAATTGCACGCAAAGTCGGCGAACTGCTAGCTTCACACGGCGAAAGCGCCTCGTTAGGAGGGTGTGCACTCATTATCGACTATGGAGGGGACAAAGTCTACGGCGATTCATTCCGAGTATGTATTAGCAGCCAACTATTCAAAGTCAGCTAAAGGACCACAACGACCACCACCACCACCACTATAGGCATTCAAGGATCATAAAATTGTAGACATCTTCCATAATCCGGGTGAATGCGATTTGACAGCGAATGTGGATTTTGCGTACATCAAAGAAGCCATCTCTGACCTCGGTGAGTGACGCTACTTTTCACCGAGGTTGTACGTCCTGGGAAAAGCTAACCTGGATGTTTTGGGAAGCTGCTGTGCACGGCCCCCTATCTCAAGCCGACTTTTTGGAGCGGATGGGTTTATCGCTTCGGATTTCGGTTCTTGCTCGTTCGGCGGCGTCGGATGAGCGGAGAGAGGGTATCAGAGTTGCGGCGAGACGGTTAGTGGATCGGACTGGGATGGGGTCTCAGTATCAGGTGTTGGGGGTCACAAGAGGTGTCCAGGAAGCAGGTAAAGGAGTCGTGTGGCCGTTTGTGGGGAAGGAGCGATAAGCGAAGATGGACGAACACTAGTTGACGTCTACCGTGCACGCCATGTCTAAGCATAAAATACATGAAAGCGCTTCTATTTTAGACCTCAGCGTAGAGTGCCCGAGGCCGAGTTGGCGTGATGAGATATTGGTGAACGGGATCGTGAATGATGAAGACGGTGTTGTTGTGGCGAGCGTTCGCTGCGTTTACGATCCTGTCGCTGGTCGTTCTGGTGACGATGTCGTTTCCCCCGATCTCGGTCTTTCTCTCTACTGCCCCTGATACGATCCTCTAACGGCGGTTGCTCGACCTCCTTCGACTTCCTTTTTCTTCTCCTCCTGTCATCCTCACGGTCACCGTCAGAGGATTCCTTTGCTTTTTCCTTACTTCTTTTCCACATGAGCTTCCGGACACATCGGTCACAAAGTACGACTTTGACAAGCGCTGACTTTTGTTCCCCATGCTCTTCGTAGGCAAAAGGCAGCTCGAGGGTAGTCAAGGGAACTTTTGACTGTTTCTCCACGGGAGGTGATAAATAGGATGGTAGAGTCGGGTGGTGGTGTTCGCAGCGAGTATTTGCACACGTCGTTTCACCTGCACCGGAAAGTACTTCGTCCTCGGTTCTCCAGCGAAGCGCGAACTAGGGTGAAAAAGGGGTTTAGCAGGATCAACGATGCCGCCATGTAAGGGGCTCACGTTCCCAGACTTGTAGTGCTTCAGATCACACATCGCGAATTCTCGATACAAGCTAGCGTAGTATTTCTCAGCCAATTTTTCGTTCCAAGATTTGGAGGTGGTATTTTCGGACGACTGGTCGTCATGTAGGAATCTGCGATTTATTGTTGAGATGAGTTGTGAGTGGGAATGGGGGACAAACAGACTTGTGAGAGGCTCTGAGGATATCGAATTCGGTTGGGCCCATTCGTGGTACTGGGTGCGTTATGATCGTGGACGGGCTGATAGAGCGTGAGTGCAAGACTTGGGTAGCCGTCATTTCGACTAAGGACGGACAGATGCAAGTACGTACTTACTACGCCAGGAAGGACGATCTTGCACGGGAATGAATATCTCATGACTCTCTCGTGTCCGACATAAACCCCGTCTGCACATTCCCTGCCGTATCCCATCCGCTTCTTGTTCCCCATACGTGCACCACTATAACGTCTGTCCCCCCCCCACATCCCTGCGTCTCACCCTCCAACCTATACTTCCATGCCACCCCACCAGCCAAACCGTAGTAGGAGTCTCGCGTGGATACCGGCCATCGGTCGCGTCGGATCGCTTGTACATAAAACCGACACATATTTCGCGTCCCTGAATCTAAGCACATGCCAAAAGATGGTCTCTGACCGAGTCGTCTCCACCACCAGGTTCGTCCCATGTCTACCATCCAGTCTGAAGTGTACTTGCCCTCGCATTTTCTGTCCCCGCCACTATGCTGATCTCATCATGGCAGCGTCACCCAGAAGCAGTCCCCCACAACCGACGCTATTGAAAATGCGCCACCAGCCGCAGCGTTAGTAGTGTATTCTACCTTCGATCCCCTTCCTTTACTTAATAGCTGCTGCCTTCATTTCTTCAGATCGAGCTCTTCTCAACGCCCCACTTCCAGATCCCGTACCATTCTCAAGTTCCTCACTGCCAAGATCCGCCCCACTTCACCAACACCACCTCTGCCTTCTCCGTCGGTAACTTCACCTCCTGGTAAAACTCACTTTTCCTTCCGTGCACCCCCTCCCCCAGACTCGCAGCCAGCCAAGGAAAAACGCGAGGCAGCGTTACGTGAGCGCGGCTTGCTGCCTCCTCTCAAGCCCAAAAAGGACTTGAGTCGTCTAGAGCGGGAACACGACACCCATTTACCCGTTAGTCCCGTCGAAGATACGACGGTAACTATCGCCAGTCCAACTGGGATCGAGACTATAACCGCAGCAAACCTAATCAAAAAGGAATGGGAAGCCAAGAATCACTCCAGAGAAGATGACGAACGACGATTCAAGTCGTTCAGATTTGGCGCCATTTCGTCACCAGTCCATGAGTCTGGGGCGGATGAGCCGGCGTCTGAACCATGCGAATCACGTTTACCCCCGCAACAAGATGCACTCCCCCGGCAAGATGACCCAGAGATACCCCATCCGTCCGACCATGCCGAGTGCGTTAGCGCGGGCAGACGATCTCAAGACTCGACGGAACGTGATCAAGGACTCAGGCAGCTTTCACCGAACCTGGTGCCTCTACCGCCGTCACCAACCCCTCCAGCGTCTCCGAACCCAATTCATGCCAAAGCTAGTCTCGAATTGGTTCCACCAAGTCCCGTCGGTCTGTACTCACCAGCTTTGGTGCCACTCCCCCCGTCACCTACGGAATCGACTTGTCCACCACTTTCTCTGACGATCGGGCCAGGCGAAACTCATCTCGTCCCCATAGGTTTGATTACCCCTATCATTTCTCTCTCGCCTGTGGCGGAGGAGGCGGACCCAATAGGAGAGGATAATACTGCCCAAGGACGTCAACGAAATGCTTCTGTTTCGGAGTCTCAGGTATCGCTCGCCACCCCCTCTTTGGATTCGACCGGAACGTCTATGCTAGGCACTACGGAGTCTTCGCCAAGGATCAAAACGACTACCTTGACTGGCGCGAAGAACATTCCGATGATCGTGGAAAGCCCCATTGAGGAAGGTCCAATAATCGAAATGTCCATGTCGAGTCCAGATGTGGAGGCGCCGAACGTGGAGGCGCAACAAGATCCACTAGAGGAGTATCAAAAGATTAAAGCACGTCGTAAGAAGCGAACGATATTTGGACAGGATCCATCCAAGCGGCTAACTGTTTCTACCTCTCTGACGAATATGCGCCGTTCATTCGCCAATACTCTCTCTCGGACGAAATCTAGCATTATCGTCAAGGGGCAGAAAAAGGACGATATGCCCGGCGCCTTACACATACCACCTTTACCGGCTTCCCCGTTAATAAGTCGAGGTCGTAGCCTGGAAGTGTCAACGGCCTCCGTGCTAAGGCAACCAGTTTCTCCAACTCTATACAGCCCGGCAAGCATAATTATGGAGACGAGCGCCATTGAGGACGAAGAACTTCGACGGGTGACGGAACTGGCATTTCTCGGGTGAGGTCCTTCCGTTGTGTTCCTTTATATTTGCGGACCCAGCGCGTCCGCACCCACACACACACTTCTATTCATATACGTTGCATTACAAACTCGGTCATTTTATCTTATGGCATCCAGGCTTTTTATTTACGAATCTCCCCAGTGTAGTTGTTCGATTACATGGATTCTCTCTCTCTCTCACTTTCACTCTCATGCATTCGTTTTTATGGCGTCATATCCTCGTCGTGCGTGTATGGACTATCGTCTGGATTGAGCCCACCGAGCATTATACCTTCGTTATATAATATCTGTATCTTGCAATAGATCCCTCGTATGGAATGTCAGCTCTAGACCGTGTTTGCGCGATGATCGCAACGACTTAGGTGCGTCGTTCAAGGACGCATCGATTAATCCATAGTATATGTGGGTCGTTTCACCTCACACGTGTGGCTGTCAAACACACTACGTACGTTTATCTCATCAAACCCCCTGGCTCGTCGGAGGCCACACGAATAATTTCGAATTACGAGGGCACGCGTTCGGAGCACTACCAAGGCGACGCCAGGGCAGAAGTGGACGGTCGGGGTGTGGTCTCGTCTTCAAAAGGTGAGAACGAAAAGAGGTTTGCGAACAGCGTGAGCGTGGTCAGCAGCACAGTTTAGCTTTTTGTGTGCGATCGAGTATATATCTAAGGGGGGAGTCTCATATAGGACTATAATGGGAGTTGTATGTGCCGGTTCGCCAGATATACCGCGCACGGCCTACTTACCTAGCGTGCTGTTCAGGTGACAATAATCTCTCAAGTGCAGTGTTCGCTTGTTTCACGTACCAACATCGAGTGAAAAAATCTCCCTCTTACCGCTGTTCGTACAGCCAAGGCCATATCAATAGAGATAACGAAAAGGAAGGACTGGTTGGCTCGAGTCCAAAGGCGCCAGGGAGGCTGGGATGGATTTTGTCACACCATTTTCGAGGGCTCCACAGTACGTGGATTGTCGCCCCATTGGAACCGAATGGGACAGAGAAGGTGTGAAAAGACGTACCGCTCAAAAATGAGGTCTTTTATACCGGGATTCAGTCCCGCCATGCGTTCAACTTCCAGCGTGAGGCCCGGAGTTGAGTTTTCTTGCTATGACAGGCACTCTGACTTACATAAGTCACGAAACTGTATGTCCCTCGCGTACGTTTCCCCAATGGCAGTCCAAACTGACATGCCAAGATATTCCAAAAGTCTTTTACCGCGCCCTGGTACTCCTGACAATGGTCCAGTCCACCATAGACGGTAAGTTGCGTACGAATTTTTATGATCAAATCGGATGATATAATCGTCATATTCGAAGTTTTCCGGCGCCACATTTCAAATGGCAATCCCCCAAAAATGCAGGAAATTCGGTCTAGGCAAGATCTTGGATAAATGATTTAAACGGATCTCTCGAGTATGCAGGACCCATTTTAGAGCTTTTAGTCGTGTTAGCGCGATGTTGAAAGTCCAATGAAAAGACGCCGAGAAGATGTAAATGGTAGGAGGAACCCAAGACTAGCGAAATGATGATCACTCTGGTAAACGTCGAAACGCTGAACGCTGAAGGGGTGTCAGCTGATTCTGAACATGTACTCCGCGCTATCTTCCCCTTAGTCCGTCTTATCTGCACGGGAAAGTTCCAATATTGCTCTTTGCGTGGTTTGTGCCGCCTACTTATTAGCGATCTCAGGCGATACACATGCAGTTCCGATGTCACACTTCCCCTGTTCACAGAATCAGAGGCTCTGTTGAAGGCTGCGTGCTTTATCGCTATAGTAATCTGACCAAAGTAAGGAGTTGGGGTTAAAGCTTGGCAGAAAAGCTTGTAGAATTCTTGGGAGCTGGAATTGGCGGTTGGTGGGATAGTTGCCAAAACGCGTACGCTCCGTGCGGTGCGCTCGCATAGTAATGACAAATAAGTAAACTATAAGCATTGTTTGTTCCCAGCTTTGTGCGATGCGGGCTAAGCTTGAGCCCACCAAGAATGCGCGCGGCAAGTAACCGGGCGGCTAAGCTAATTGTCCCCATCAAGAAATTGTGCTGACGCCGCGGACGAGCCTGGTTTATCTGGTGCAGCCTAGGTGTGTGGCTGGTCTCCCAATTGCATCTTCAGGCCTCAATGTCTTGTGCATATTGGTAGAGTATCTTACCGACTCTGACAGGTAATTGCCAGTGTATCAACACCCGATTTGATGAGCGGCTGTAGTAATATATGGCAGCAAGATTCTCACGCACGTTCCCGTGTGTTGCCGCTAGTCGTTTGCAGCCATATCATGGTGGAACTCCGCGGTAAATGCCCCGGATATTGGGACCGGAGTTTGGGTCGCAACGCGCCGAGACGTCAGTAAAGTCATGATGGCTGAAAGCCGGACTTAGCCGATTGCGATTGGTCATTCCGATCTTTTCCAGACCTCAAATCATATAAAAACGAGTCCGGTTGCTCCCATCCGAAGGCTTGGGGCTCTCGCTTTCAGTATAGCACACGAAAATGCAAGGTATTTTTTCCTCCCCACATATGCTTGGCCGCCCATTAACCACCATGCAGCTGAGGGGTCGATGTGGAAGAGAATGACATTCTCTTTACGCGCACTAGCCTACGGGCTCGTATTTTTCCTTACCTTTGCCCTTGGTACGCCATGATTAATTTTGGTTGCGTTCCCTCGAACCTAAACATACCACAGCGTGCTCTGAACTAGGTCTCGTCTCGCAACAATTGCACCAACACGGTAACTCGTATGCGCTTTACCCAACCATGCAATACAAGCATGCTATTGGTTTGTTGCTCTTTTCGGCAATAACTACAATGGTTGTTTGCCTGTCACATTTTTGGCTTTCTGTTGGATGTAAGTCCTTCTGTCGCCACCCTACGCCTTTGATCGGCGAGTCTGACCTCCCATTAGTCTTCCCTATTCTCTCGATCATTCTCGCCGTTTTCTGGGGTGTGGGGGCGGGCCTTTTACGTTCAGGAACACCGTTCCGTGGTACAAGTTGCGGGAGACCCGTCTCCTCCTACCCTGCAGCTTTCCAGCCTTACGCCAACCTGTGCTCACGCATTGTTACCATCGAGGCTCTTGCCTGGACGGAATGTCAGTATTTTCTCTCCTTTCTTCAGGTTCACTGATCATTGTGCGACAGGGGGCCTCTCGATCCTGTTATTGGTCGGATCGCTGGCGCACAAGCTGCACATCAGCGTAAAGTCAACCCCAGAAGAATTGTACTTTGCCACTCCCGAAAAGGGCAAAGTATAATCTCTCAGCCATACCATCATACCTATATCCTATAAATCTTTCTCCCTTTACGATAATCACACTGTGTCTATCCATTTCTTTACCCCTTTAACATACCTAGAAACGACCCTTTTCTTCACACCACGTTTTATAAACTGTTTTGCCCAAGGAGGTGAAGGAGCATACGTGGTTGTCTGTTGTTATCCCTCCTGTAATGACGATACATAGGCGGCATTCGGAATATTAAATATGTTTTGGGTGGAATACTAATCATTTAATTTGATACAGCAAATCAGGAAGGTAATGAACTGAAGTCTGCAGGACAACTTCAATCCCGTGTTGTTCGAGCCAGAACGTATGACCGTAATGTAGACTACTCGCGTGACCCAAGAATACCCCGTTATTTTTCAGTTTTAACCTTGTCGCTACCAGGCTGTGGCACCACGGAGCGCCATACATAAATTTATAGAAAATAAAGTCCTTGCCATCCAGATTGGTATTCCTAGGAAGGACCTTACCTCATAAGATTTTGGGCGATCAATAGTCTTAACATAAGAGGTCACCCTTGTCCATTTCGTTTCATATCCATTGGTAGTACCGTATGACATAATAACGCTTCCTCCGTCAAACTCATATTCGGGCATGCTTGGCTTGGGATGGTGGAATACGCCAAATTCATGGTTGAATTCTTCTGTCACTGTCTGCCAATCTTGTAGCCTTGACAGGGCAACGAATTTGTAAACTATCAGGTGTCGGACCCGCTAGATAATTCCCGAATACTTCGATTGCTGAGGCAATACGACCACTGCGTATCTTTAATGCTAGCGGAAAGTAGTCTCAGTTTCAAAAACTTCGGCGCTGGTCGAGGGACCTGAGACGGTCCATCCCTTTGCACAGTGCTGTCAGATGGCCCTTCCTCATCGCGGCTGGACGTGCTCCTAAGTTAAGTTTTGACAGGTCCAGGCGTAAGCCCCCTTTATGAATAGACACGCAGCTCATAGTCCCACGACAAAGGCACAGTACGCCGCACAGCCACATAAATATCTTTCGCTGACTCAAAATGCCCGTTGTCTCGCTGATTTCCTCGGTGCCCAGCTTTATTTTGAAGGACGAGAACATCTCTACGCCACCCTCTTTCATCGATCTCCCCCCAACTCTCTCCTACAAAGAGGGCAATGTCTCCGTTACATTGGATCCTCCTATCGAAGGATTTACCGAAGAGGATGCCGCCCAGGGCACGCTTTATGTCATTTCAAGGTGCGTCACTACAGCAATGAGTGTGAGCGTATTGTCGATATCCGATAGTGTCCTTGCTTTCGTGTCCACCACTGGCCGCGGCTTCCAGATCGAGTATCCATCTATAACATTGCACGCGATTTCCCGTGCAGAGGGCCAACCATCCATATACTGTCAGCTAGATGAAGGGACGAACACAACAGCAGATCGGCCTTCTCGTACAGATCTGAATGGAACAGAAGAAAAAGAATATACTTCCATGCGTGAATTGAGTATCATCCCTCAGGATCCGGGAACATGTACGAACAAGTCTGTCTTATATCACTGCTACTGACGAACTCGGCTGGTACCATTAGTGGAAACCATATTCGAGGCACTATCCCAATGCGCATCTCTGCATCCAGACCCTGTCACGCTTGACGAAGAGGACGAAGCGTTTGTCGATGATTCCAATTTTGAGGTTTTCACTGGCGATGAAGGACAAGAACTCACTGAAGTCGGGAGGGTGCGCAGCGATTTCATTAACGATAACAGATTCGCTCCATACTAGACGCCCTTTTCTTTCCCCTTGACGCACGCCTGCTTAGGCTGCATTGAATCATCTAGAGTCGATCATTTATAATCCATTCGAAACCAACACCACTCGAGATGGGGTCAGCGAGGAAGAAACACAGACTCAGCCACAAGTCAAGGAGTAGGAATTGGCTTCCAGGAAGAAAAATAATAGAATGTCATCAGTAAAAATGGTATGACTAGCCTATGTATCTACTATATTACAACGAATTTTTTAGATTGCGTGAGGGGCACAAAGCCTGGTGGATTTGTTGGTGCTAACTTGACTGGCGGTCCTATAGATGCCAATGGTGGCTGAGCAAACCCAGGCAAAGGTCCCCAATCAAATGACGTAGGCGGTGGTTGGGGTGATCCCGTGCTCTTCTTTAACGGGACATTTGTTGCATGCTTTTTCGTTCGCCCGGCCCCTCGTCTCGTGGGTGGAGACGGCGATGGATTGAAGTTGTCTTCGGGGAGCGACCACTCAGGTAAAGGTGTCTGCGGCGGGTCCAGGTCCGTCGAGAACAGTGGGCCTATTATGGGAGTCTTGAATCCAAAGTTGGCTTCGGAACTATTAGCTGCATTTTTCTGCGGAGTTTTGAATGCGGTGCGGGCTGGTGTCGTTTGAGCTGCCTTCTCATTTAGAAGTGGTTCTTTGCGTACAGCTAACAATGCCTTCTTCAATTTCTGTGCAGATCTCTCCGCGTTTAGTGCAGCTGCGGTGGTTATGGCAATATGAGGTGTAACATTGAAAGGACGACGAGACTCGTTATTCGGCAATCTTGGGTCCCGCTGGGACGATGGCACAGCTTTTACCATTGTGGTCACCTTGAGCTTGGCCAACCGTCCAGAAAGATCTGCTATTTCGTCGGCTTGGTATTGAATAGCATGATCAATATTGCGATAGGTCCGATTTATCGTATCGAGAGTAGGTGCCCTTTAATTGGAAGGTTAAATTCAGGTCTGTACTTCAAGTGTATGCATACCTGAAGCTAGGCTTCCCGGATTTTACTTCTGCTAGCTTTCTTTTGGAAGCTTGTAGTTGTGCCTCCAGTTTTTGGATGCGATCGCGAATTGTCTGTTTTTTTTTTCGGTTAGAATGCCTATCAAATATGACGCAAAGCAACTTACCCGCATGCTCCTCCTCAGCTGAGTCTGAGTTTCCAAGTGTTCCGGGCCAAGTGTCCGGCTTTTCAACATCTTTGCAAACTCTTTATCGTTCTGGGCTTTCGTGAAACGCGCGATCTCTTCCTTTCTAGTTCCGACTGTAAAGAATTTTGGCGATTGTTAGTACATGTTATGGTGCGAGACTTACCCTTAAGCATTCTAGTTTCAATCTGCCGGATTTTTTGCTTCAAATCTGCTTTTAATTCCCTCAGTTCCAGAAGATCACGGCTGTACTGCCTCAAGACTTGTCGGAAATGTTGAATGTCGACAAGACCCCACTTCGAGGCATCTCCGAGGTCAGCTTTGTGACGTGAGCCGCCCCTTGACTTCCCCAGTTCTTGTCTTTTCCTACTGGCTTCTTGTGCCAGTTGCCTCAACTATTGTAATTATAAGCATTGCAGAATGATAAGAAATAATTAATGACCTACCTCTTCGAGTTCTTGATTCATTGTATTGTAGAGTAACGCACATTCCTTTTGTAACCCTTCCCCTTCTTCGGGAGGTGAAGGCCTCGCAGGAGCAGATGTTAGTTGTTTTCCAAATATACCAGGCGCACCATTCGCTCCTTTGTCGGCGAATGCACCGTGTAGTGAAATCTGAGGTTTTAAAAGGGCTGGCTGCGCAGAGGCTGGGCGGAACACTTCTGTGAAGCCAGGCTTCGTGGGTGGAACGATTAATGGACTCGACATTGGCCGCGGCGGCGTTCCAAGAAAGCCAGACGCAGGGACACTCCCGGGACCTGGCTTGGATGGGAAGGGTGATATAGTAACTTGGGACGTCGCTGACTCTGTTGGTGGATGGCCTAGGAAGCCACCTCGAGCAGGGGTACCGACAAACAAACCAGTCATCCCAAAACCAGTTGCAGGCTGTTTTGCAGCCCCCGGTTTGCTGAATGGAAACGGAAGTCCGGCAGGTGCACTTGACTCTTTTACCGGTGTACTCGGTAAAGGAGCAGCAGACACAGACATCGGTGAAGATTTCGTAGGCAACAAAGGAGGAGTTTGTGATGTTTCCTTCACCACTTCAGCTGACTCTGCCTTCACAGGAAGTTCGACAGAAGGTGGCTCTGGGGATGGCGTTGTTCTGGATTTCAGCACTTCGGTTTTCGGTTTCTCTGTCTCCTTTACTGTTTCCTCAGCCTGAATAACGGGCGCCCCCGCAAGTGGGGAACTTCGTATCGGACGAGTGCTTGGTCTACCAAGGCCTAGGCCAAAGGGTTGACCCGTAGTAGCTGTAGAGGATGTTGGCTTGGAGAAGATGCTTGCTGCAGGCCCCGGATTTACGGGCKGTGTGGTACTAGGCTCCCGAATAGGTAATGGCATTTTCTCTGTTGATTCATCAGGTGCAGTGACCTGTATCGAAGGAATTTCAGGCGTCGCGGAGGGAGACCGTGATACTGGCAAAGGGACCGTTGCTGGCTCCACGGGCGCAGCTCGCGATGGCCTTGCTGTGTCCTCGCCAATCGATACCTCCTCCAGCTCTTCCTCTGATGATGATGACCCGTCAATCGAACTCTCCGAGTCGGAAGAACCCAAACTGCCAGATAGGTAGCTCTCATCTTCCTCCTCTTCCTTGACCTCTTTTGAACCAGCTTCTTCCTCAGGTATCTCGCCCTCCTCGGCAGTAATCTCGACAAATGATTCATCCGAAGAGAGAGGTTTTTTCTCTGGTTGGCCTTCTTTGGCTGTACCCTTATCAGTCATTCTTCGGGGAGGTTCTTCTGCTGGAGTGGTGGTGGCTGGTTTAGAAAGAGGTGCGGGGGCAGGCGTTTCGGGCGTCTCGATTTTTTGCGGAGGTTCTACAGCTGGAGTAGTTGTAACTGATCTAGGCGGTGCGAAGACGGAAGTCTTAGGCGTTTCTGCCACTTTCTGTGGAGGCTCCACCGCTGGGGTGGTTGTAGCCGGTTTAGGTGTTGCAAAGGCAGGCATTTTAGGTGTCTCCGTCGCTGTCGGTTGTCTTTCCTTCATAGGAGTTGCTAAGATGGCTGGCTGCTTCGACGGTCCCGACCTAATCTTCTCGTCTGTGGTGTTGATCAACACAAATTCCGTTGATGGCACAACTGAAAGTGACATACCCTTATCCTTACCAACGCCTGGTTCCTCATCTTTGGTCCTTAGCAGTTCGCTGAAAGACCTTCCACCAGGAGTCATTGAAGCAAAACCAGTGGAAGTGCCGCTGAAGGCACCAAAACCACCACTTACCGGGGTCTTTGAGTCCACTGTGGGAGGGCTGATGGGGGCGAAGGCAGATTTGACACCAGGCAAAGAAGTGCTGCCAAATCTCGGCGCAGCAGGATTGGGAGGTGTTACTGGAGTAGTAGACGTTGGTTGTCTTCCGAGCAGGGCAGTAGGTGTCGTCGGCGTCTCAGGTTTCTTGAAAAAGGGTGAAGACTCGGAAATACCACCAAACGCTCCGAAACCAGAAGCTGGTCTAACTGGAGTTGATAAATTGCTAAATGCGTTTGCAGTTAGGGATTGAACCGGAGTCGTAGAAATAGGTGTATCCCGCTTAATTGGGGATGCTGGTGGGGACATATCATCATCGACTGGTACGGCTCCCTTAACTACGGCCATAGGCTCAGGAGATGACGGTGGAGATACCCTTGGCTTGAAGGTAGAAGTCCCCTGAAATGCTGAAGTCTGCATTGTCCCGAAACCTCCGCCAAGCATGCCACCTAAGGGCGCCCCAAAAGGGGAAGGTTTGGGAGGTTCTGAAGCAGGAGTTGTTGTTTGCGGCATCCCGAATGCGGTTGGTGAATTGGAAGCGAAAGCTCCAAATCCACCAGTTGGTGCCGCAGGTTTTGGCGGTGTTCCGAACGCACCTGGACCGTTAGACGTGAATGCAGTTAATGCACCAGATCCCGTTGGAGCAGGCGTTGAAAAACCTGTTCTGCCGAACGATGGTTGACCGAAAGACGGCTGACCAAAAGCAGGTCTAGCGAAACCTGTCTGTCCGAATACCGGCTGTGCTGGTGTAGTAGACGGTGTCACAGCGGCAGCAAATGGTGATCTTGATGCATCACTGCCCACTGTCGAAGGGGTAGTGCTTTGAAAATTACTGAATGCACCAAAGCCTGTGGCTGGCTTGACAATACCGCCAAATCCGGATGTTGCTGACGTGCTACTTGGTGGAGAGAACGAACCAAAATCCCCACCACCCCCACCCTTGGGTTGGGAGCTTGTCTGTTCGTCGCTCAAAGACAAACCACCAAACGTGGTCTCGTCGGACATGGATGCTTCTCTGGTTATAGGTTGGGGTGTGGATGGTTGAGGGACTGGGGAACCGCCGAGGCCAAACGAAGGCTGGCCAAATGCATTACCAGTTCCAACGCCACCAAAGGAAGACGGCTGACCAGACGCAGGAAACGATGTTTGCCCAAATGCAGGTTGTTGGCCAAAGGGAGCAGGTGATTGTTGTGCAAAAGGCGAGGTGGTTGTTTGACCAAATGCCGATGGTCCGCCTGCTTGTCTGAAAGAAGTTGGAGTGGGGGGCGGCGAGAACACAGGAAATGCAGGTGACCCTTGCGCGACGACTGGCCCATCAAAGGTCGGGGTGGATTCCACCTTAACCATGCCAACATAGGGCTTAGGATGGTCAAGCTTCCAGCCCTGCAAGGTCCCATCATTTAAATATGCATACATGATGGGAACGCTCGCTTCCAGGTCCGTCAAGTCTGTTTCCAGCGACATCAAGATTGTATCATTGGTATTTTTGTCGAGAGGAAGTTGCAAAGGATTTTCTTGTGATTGCTGGTACCATTGTGAGCCTACATATGCCAAGACCTCGAGATCGACCGACGACACATCGCCAACAATGACAAGACCTTTGATACTTTCCGGCGTTGTACCTGGATCTTCATCCCACTTAGAGACAGGTAAAGTCAAAGCGTGCATCTTGTTGCGGTCCGCGGCGGGAAATGGATGCATCAGGCTGAAGTAGTGGCCCGTTGACGTCTTGACATCAGCATGTACGATGTGTAATGTAGCATCCGAGGACTCGGGAATCTTCGATGAGTATGTTGTCTTAAAGATTAACGTTGGGCCAATCCAGTCGAGGGAGACAAGATAACCGTCCGCTGTTGGTGGGATTTGTTTATGAGGCACACTGCTGTTCGACAATGCATAGGTTATGATATCCCCCAAACGCAAACCGATAGCCAGGTGTTTTCCCTTCGGTGCCCAAGATACTAAAATGGAAATGCTAGTTAATTAGTGCTCCGCTAGAAGAACCCCGAAAACGTACTTGCAACAGGCACAGCTTCACCTTCACCAACCCATCCACATTGTATCTCCAACCTGTTAATATCCAACACTTGAACTGTACCGTCGCCCCGGATAACCGCGATAAGTTGCGCTAAATCTGACTCTGTTCCTGGGTTGGGTAGTATCCGAAGGAACGGCGCAGAGGACGTCTTTGCCATGTTCAGTGGTGTAACATCATTTGTGCCGGTTGAGAATAGTTGAGCTGTGTCGTACACCAGAAGCTGACCCCCGGTGAACCCCACGAGGAGACGGGCATCGTGCATGCCGAAAGTGACGATATTCACGTCTTGCGCAGGCAATCTGATTGTGCGACGCGGAACAAAGAGATTCTCATCGTTTTCCTTTGTGTTTTTGAGCGACGTGCGGAGTTCTTGGAGAGTTGAAAGGATTATAGCTTAAAAGAAGTTAGTTGAGGATCCCCTACATCATATTTGGTGTACATACAGGTGGCGTGACCGTCCGTTCGAACTGCAGCAAACCACCCTTTATGATTTGCAAGGGCGAGTAGACGAAAAGGAAATAGAGCGTTGACTTTATGCGGTGCAGAGAGAAAAACGCGTGCCTGCTTGTTCAGAAGATGAAATGTGGGATACTGTAAACGTATTAGCCCACAATGTCATAACCTCAACAAGAGAAACGGCACACATTGAATTCATTTGACAGAGAGTCCCGGGGATTTGGGTCTATATTGATTAAGTTATGGCTCGGCCTGCTCAGCGGGGTGAAGTTGACCATGATTCATGGACAAGGTCGAACAGGTTTATTTAGTATGCACGGTCCAGTCCAAACAAAATGCACAGCCACAAGCCTTATTTAGTTTGCTCGGCTAGATTCTTGCGAATCCGCATTTAAGATTTGTTTAAAAAGCGCTGGCAGCGATGTAACGCGTCTGTCCACTCTCACTCCTTACAATATGGCACTCCATGGCTGGTACTACAGCTCTGACCTTGGTTTTGTCCACACGCCGTATTGTACAACCTGCCAAACGTATGCCATGCACCTATCGCACTCACCGCACAGGCCACTCGAGTGGACAGTAGCCCTTGAACATTGCGAGCGATTCCGAGCGGAGCGAAACCAAATCAGCCAAATTTTAACACAGTCAAAGAAGGACCTAGAGTTCTATCGCAGTGAATGCCTGAGATTGCATGCAGAGATCGATTCTCTAAAAAAGACCGCGCCACTGGCCGTCGCACCAGATCCTGACAATACCCAAAGCCTGAATTCTCCCCTGATTACTAGTAGCCACCGAAATACCAAGGTCCCTAGGACAGTCTCACAACTCCAATCGCTCATGTCGGCAGCACACGAGCCAGGGAACGTGCGAGCACTCACAAAGGTCAAAGCACTCTGCGCTGAAGCACATGCAACACCTCGCGAACTCAAAACGGCGCTTCAACAATACTTACTCGTCCATTGGCGCAACCCAGATCACGATACATCAGGCAATGCCGCAGATAAAACGACCCAGATGCGCATCAAAACCAATCCTCGGCGGGATGATCCCATCGAGGCCTGGTATGACTATCTTTGTACCCATCAGTCATCATGGCCACGCGGCGTCCGACGGGATGCTAACAGCCGTCCGTTCATACCAGATCTCAAAGCGAGCAGGGTCATTGCTCAAATTAGGCCGGCCGATGTTCAGGTAGTGAGTCCAAGCGCAGGCGGGAGCAACCTCCGATTCGAATTCATGTCGGTCCTCACCGACCTCTTCGATACCAGAGGACTTTATGAGAAAGTCCTCAACGAGTACAACATCATCGTTTCACCTACCGTCAGCCTCAAGCCATATCCTCCGTCCCACTCGATCACACTTGAGCTAGTAGCCCGTCACCTTGCAAATTGTGGCATCACGGTCCAAGAAGTACATGAGGACCTAGAACCATGGGCTCGTCAATACAAATTATCCAGGGACGTGGTGGAGTAGTTAATTGTATATCTCTTAGTCATTCCTAAATCTTGAACAATTGTCATATAATCAATCTACAGTTGAAGTCAATTAAGTACAAGAATGTAGGTTCCATCATACAGATCCTTCTTGTATTTCCTTCAGGATGTACCCTTCCAATCCTCCACAAAGCCACAGCTCCTGTACGCTCGTTCCAACAGGCTTGATTTTATACAACTTTTCTCCTACGCCTGCATTGCTCTTGACTACGACACTACCGTTGCTCATACTTATGCTGACACGGAGACCTTGGTCCACCGTCATTTCACTATTCCTTCCTCCCGCGCCTCGCTGCCCATCTTTAGCATAAGCCTCCGTTAGGTCATGCACAAGCTCGGGGCATTCAAGGCAAACTAAGCCATTGTTGATCGCGTTGCGCTTGAATATATCACCAAACGACCCAGCGATGACTAGAGGGATACCAGCAGCCTTGAGAGCGGTGGCAGCCTGTTCACGGGAGGAGCCAGTACCAAAGTTGTAGCCTGCAACTAATATCACGCCAGATTTAGTGGAGTCGTCCAAACCGCTTGGTGAGTTTCGAATGTAGGATGAGACGAGTTCGGCAAAGCCAGGATCATAATTTTCCATTACGACTTGAGCCTGTCGTTCAAGCGTAATGTCGTCCTGATAGGTGTATTTACCGGGATAGATACCATCCGTGTTCAAGTTGTCTTGAGGCGCAAACAGAAGAGCACCTGAGAATTTTGTCGGGAATCCAGGAAGAATGGGTTCTTTTGATTCAGTCCGAGATACTGATGAGCCAACCCTGCTCGAGATTGAAAATGTAGGAATTTGCGTTGATGGCAACACATTCCCATCCGCTGTAGTAGGACCACATATATATCCCTTGACAGCGCTCGCAGCGACAACAGCAGGGCTAGCCAGGTAGGCTTTCGCCTTGGGGTCACCCATACGTCCCTTGTAATTCCTGTTAGTTGCGCTGATGCCTGCTTCTCCCTCCTTGAGTAAACCTGTCCCGAGACCTATGCAGGGTCCGCAACCTGCTGGAAGCGGCTTAGCCCCGGCATTGATCAATATGTCCCAATCGCCAGCGACCTCAGCGTCGAGCTGGACAGCAGAGCTAGCGGCGGCGATATAAAATTCGACACCAGGAGCAACTTTGCTTCCCTTCATCACCGCAGCCGCAGCGGCGATATCAGAAGCTCGCGAGTTAGTGCAGCTTACAAGATAGGCTTTTTGTATCGCAATACGAGACTCCTCAAGAGCGGGTAATGGTGTGGAAATCTTAACGCTGTTTGGACCAGAAACGTGTGGAACGAGGGTTGACAAGTCAAATATCAGGTGAGAAGAATACTCAGCATCAGGATCTGACTTGAGGACAGAAAGACGTAGAGCATCCAGTCGCTTCTTACTGATGCGAGGATGCTGGGGAGGAGGGGGAATTGCGGTGGATGTAGCGGAGGAGAAAGTCCGTAGTTCCAACTTCGACAACGCTCTCTCGTACCAAGCTAATGTCGTATCGTCGACCGGGAATACGCCAGCTAGAGCGCCCCACTCAGTGGTCATGTTAGCGATGGTCAGTCGGTCGTCAACTGATAACGCCGGGACTCCTTCACCCATAAACTCGATAGCAGCATTGAGGACTTCATCATTGTTGAAAGAACCGCAAAGAGCCACGATTACGTCTTTTCCGGTTACACCTGGGGCTAGTTTCCCCCTTAATTCCACCTTGACCATTCGAGGGACTTGCCACCACGTTTTCCCAGTTGCCCACAAAGCGGCCGCGTCTGTTCTCACAATCGGTGTACCAACACACCCTATACCCCCATACATGTTACTGTGACTGTCGCTAGCGACAGTCAAGGTATGGGGAAAAGCATACCCTTCTTCGACTAGAATTTGATGGCCGATGCCCCTGCCAGCGGGGTAAAAGTCCACGCCATGCTGCCTGGCAAAAGCCTCGATCGATGCGTACTTGGCCAGATTCTTCTCCGACCTATTCTGTACGTCGTGGTCGAGCGTGAAGACGGGTTGTGAAGGATCATGTATTCGCGTGGCTCCAATGGACTTGAATCTGGGGGACAGTAAACAACCTGCCAGACGTAATGATTGGGGCATACTTTGAGATAACTGGCCCGGTGTTGTCGTGGGTCATGACATGCTCTGGACGTATCATGACATAGTCGCCCGCTTTTACGAATCGACCCTCCGGGAGACCGACAGCATACCTTTGGACGACTTTTTCGATGATGGTTTGGGGTATCCTGTGTGGATTTTCGGTGGCAGCGGTGGCGAAAAAGCGTGCAAAGGACGCTCTGCGGCTACGCCGCACCAAAGAAGGCGGCAAGCGCATTCTCTGGGCAATGTTCGGCGCCAAATAGATGTGTGATTACATAAGATCAAGTCCTCGCTTGGCTGCACAAATGTCATCTAACCTCCTCCTTCCGGCTGATGTCCTTCGTGAAATCTTCAGTTACTGCGATCCCACAAACATAACAGAGACCTGTCAAGACTTTGCCTCTACCTCTTATTCCGTCCCGTCTTTATGGCCTTCCGTTCATCTTGGGCCATTCTGATGAAGGAGTGACCTTTCCTCGCAAACGGCTTGAAAGGGCGCGAGCCTTGCTTTTGATGATATCGATTGGGCCGGTCTCTGCTATTTCAACCGGGGCCGCTCCTTGTTGTGCGACTATATCTAAATACAACGCCCAGAGAAGGCGCTTAGAATTCGTTGCAGCGACCGCTATTGTAGCAGGAGGTCTTCTTGAACACGTCTTTCCTAACTCATCGACGTCCCAGACCTTTACAGCACTCCTCTGTTCGCGTGGAGGATGTCAGGATTCCATACCGCAATATCGTGCCTGCGCTAGATCAGGTTCTCGAAGTCACCGCAGAACTATTCCCAATGCTTCAAACGCTTTCACTCCCCAGTTTTTACGACTGCATACCCATGCTCTTAATAAGCAATCCACCTTTCTAGACCTTTGGAAGATCACGCGCCTGATATTGGATTAGTCACCGCTCTACTGCATTACACTCCACAGCTAGAAACGGTTTGGTTCAAACATCTCTAGCGAGGAACAACCCTCTGGCGTGGATGATCCATTCCCGCACACCGTCAAAGGCAGAGCGGATATTCGAGTCCCCGTTCATCTTCCATACCTTACATCCCTTGCGATATCAGTAGCTGGAAGTGCTACGGACATCCTTGATTGCATACGGGCACCTGCCCTTCGCTATCTCCACATCGACGGGTCTCGCAATCCAAAGTACGACGACCCCAACTGGGATTTTACAGACTACAGGTCGGCGTGCGCACGATGGGCCTTGAAGTACCTTGCAGAGCACTCTCCAGACGTGCGCCACCTCGCTGTGACGTCGGTCTATCTTACAAACGTTGGATGGGAATGGTTGCTTTTGGGAGAACAATCCAAACTTCCGTTTCCGTAACTCGAAAGTCTTTCTCTACATGACCACCAGGCATTGTTTAGGGGAGTTCAATTTGGGTTTGATGATGGCTTACTACGTCGTTATGCACGTGAACCCCGTCTGCAGTTGCGAAGACAGGCCTTTTCCAGGTGTAATTTGGCTCTCGATGGATCATTGATAGTCGAGGCGTTCCAAAAAATAATCGATATTGCACCGTACGAAATGTATGTGATGGAATGCGACGCCGCGTCTCCTCAATTCTCAGCAGAGGACCTCGCTATGCTAGGGGATCACGGAGTCAAACTGATACGACATCAAGAAGTGAAGGAATACAATTGGTGGGATCGTGGGAATCAGATTGACGGATCCGATTTGTATGCATACCAGATACTGGCCTAAGTTGACGAAATCAGACGGAATTACACGCTCAGGTTATAATATATACTATAACATAAAGTCGCGACGCCTCTGTCGTGTCCACCATGGATATTCTGTACGATTTCGCCGCATTGTGCACTATCGTCCTATTCCGATATCTGGACACTCGGTGATGGAAGACGTACAGATATTGATTGCTTTTACCAATTAGTCCTTGGTATGCGTTCGTGCGAGGCGGTTCCCTCATACCACGGCCAAGTGTGTTGGCTAGTTCGAGTTCCTTCCCGCTATTAATTACTCCAGTTTTAACATTCACCTGGTCAACGTATTCATGCCTAACGTATTACTATTACACATTTCAAATCCGTGATGAGCCTATGTACAGGGTCGGGAACAATTCACTTGTATGTGTGTCTCAATGTGCCTTTTTAGTATCTTGCACGTTGCCCCAAACAAGATTGTCGATTTTCTTTCTTTCCACCTCAGTCTTGAAGAACCTGTGAACAATGCCTTTCCTCAGCGTTTTCCAAGGATCAAACATGGCAACACGTTTTTGGTAGGCAGCATACGCCTCTGGGTACTTGCTCTTCGAAATGCTCTCTGTGAACAAGGTTGAGGAGTAGAAGAGGAGGGACAAAGACGCCGCTGGGAGGATATACATGATGTCCGGAGCCAACGAGGTCACCAAGGACTTCAATTCGTTTGCGTGTGTCAGCGCATGTATGAACTGATGCGGAGACACACGGAGAGCAGAGGGCGGAGGTCGAGCAATGAGAGGGAGCAAATTGATAATCCACCAGAAAGACTGCTCGCAGAAGAAATTAGGATGTCGAGAATAAGCCCATAGACCGCGGGTGATAAAACCGCGGCGTGCATCTGCGGATGTCCAACCGAGACGAGCACCTGGCCATTGTTTCTTCTCGTTATAGGGCTCTACGGAAGACCTGCCCTCTTCCTTGGCAAAGAATGCGTGTTTGTAGGATTGGAAAGCGTACTGTTGGTTGTCTGCGGTGAATTCAAGAGCAAGGATGACGAGTGCGAGGGCTCCCATCAGAATATCAGAGTTGGAAAGGGGTTCATGTGGTTGCATAGTGGATGCGACAGCGGTGGGGAGGCCTAGTAGAAGGAGAAGGATGTTCTGGATTATGGAGACGAAGAAGAAGTTGACGACTTGGAAGAACCAGGGCGGTAACTTAGTTCTTAATATCATCCAGCGATAGTCTTCGTCTTTCCTAGGACAAAGTCAGAGGTGATGGAGAAAGAAGTATGTAGGGCGTACAACGAGAAGAGGCCACGGCGCCAAGTGTTGTACGAGAGGCGGTACATCCAAAGTGTTACAAGGGAGAGCATCAACAAAGCCCGCGGGCTAAAGAGGTTGATGGCATCTCGCCCCAATGACGTGGGCGTGTATGGGATAAAGGGGAAAGGCTGGGTCTCTGGCCATAGCGGCAGGAGGGCATAATAGGCGGTGTATATAACTGGGAGGAAAGTCCAGAGACGATCCACCTGGGAGACATTTGAGGTGATTATGGACGAAACATAAGTCAGGACAGTGACGAGGGCGCAGAACTGAATGGGCCAGTCGAGGGCAGGCGGTATGCTGGCCAGTGCCATCGTCGTTGCGGTTAGTGGCACTCAGCTTACGTGAGCACAGATACGTCTAGCACAACAAGACCAAACAACGCAGGCCCGATGTCGACGTCTGTGCTCATCCATCCCTTTGCTCCCTTTCCCTCTTTGACCCTCTCGCTTCCCTCGGACACCACATTCGACTCGCTGTATGCGCACCTATATTCCCGTTATCCGTCTTTCCCCACAAATCTAGTCTCCTCGCTCGGGTTCTCGACTCATGCTGGGCAAGTACCCCATCCAGATTCCACACTTGCCTCCTTTCACTGCAATGATGGCATTTCGACTGGGAACCTTGTTACACTGCGACTAATTCCTCGTGTACTTGGAGGAAAGGGTGGTTTTGGAAGTCAGCTACGTGCTGCAGGTGGTCGGATGAGTAGTCAGAAGACCAGCAACAATGACTCTTGTCGGGATCTCAGCGGGAGGCGGCTTAGTACGTTAAAGGAAGCCAAAAAGTACGTAGTGATAATAATTTACACCAGAGTTATTTTCTAACTGACAATTGTGACAGGCTTGCAGAGTACCTCGAGACGGAGCCACAGCGTTTGGCCGCAAAAGCCGAAGCTCAGAAGGTGAAGCTAGAGACACTCGAACGCAAACTTGGCATCGAGAAACTGGGCCCTTCTGGTTCCAATTCGGACGAGCCTCCAGTATTAGCAGGCAAGAAGCACCGGTTTGATGACACTGAGTATCTCGAGCAGAGCAGAGAAATTGTTGATGGTGTTAAGAGTGCTGTATCCGCTGCACTGCTCAAGAAGAGGAAGAAAGCCAAGACGGGCGATGATAAGGCTGAGAAGAAGACGGAAGCGGAGGCGAAAGCAGTGAAACCTGTTCCTGTCGTTGAGGCGAAAGTGAAGGCGCCAGTCACGCCTGCACTGAGCGCTGTGGGGGCATAGTGTCGTTGTGTTCTGTGTTGCACAGTCTGTAATAGTAGCGTACTCTAATATTTCTATTTGGTTTCTGAAGGGCCGGCATCTTAGCATGACCTCGACTTGATGGACAAGGATAACCGGGACGATTTCACATTTGCAAAGCTATCCGACCTAAAGCTGCCAGTCACGGTCAGAGTGTCAGGATCCATGGTGTACTAGTTTGCATTCTATAGCTGACAGGAGCCAAAGGTCGCAGCTAGAAGGTGTCAGAAAGCCAAGAAGCTACACAGAACTACTTGAAAACCCAGAACTACGACACCATGGCATCCAGTCCTCGTAAGCATGTACTCTTGTTACTGCTACTTGCCACCAGCTTATAGCGACAGGTCTCAAGAACACTCTCGGACCTCTATGTCACCTGCCAACTCGTAGCAGATAACAAACCGCTAACAATACCCTTCCGTACGTCTTTCAAGGCATTCAAGACAACCTACACGTACGCTACGCACATATGGTGTTCTGTGCTATATTCATGTGCACTTTGTAGGTGGAATGAGTGGATAACGTTTCCGATACATTATCGCGACCTTCCCTTGGGCTCTCAAATCACGTTTACTGTCTGGGATATTGCTGGCCCAAGGAATGCGCTTCCTGTCGGAGGGTCTACGTTTGGCTTGTTTGGAAAGAAAATGTGAGTCGAGTCAAGCCCTCTGTGCTCCATCATCACTCATGTCATTGTAGGACACTGAGACGTGGTAAGCATCGTCTCCTGCTGTGGCCTGGGCAGGAGGCCGATGGATCAGTGGAGACAAGAACGCCGAGTAAGATAGACACGAAGGATGAGATGGGCCGTTTAGAAAAGGTAGGAGTTGTACCAAGCGATAGTGAGGGCAGTGTATCATGTTTGATCATAGCTGGTCAAGAAATACGAACGCGGCGATCTACCAAAATCAGATTGGCTAGATAAGATGGCCTTTCGTAAAATGGAAGAAATACATGCGGTATTGTAGTGTCCTTCACTGGGTTCAGTTCTGACGCCTAATAATATACAGGCAGAGACAGAGAAGTCTGAAAACTTGTTCCTTTACATCGACTTGCCCAGATTCGACTTCCCAGTGATCTTCAGTGAGCCGGTATGCCCCGTAATATGTTACAAACGTCACCATGATCTGACCCCTTGATTAGGAGACCCTACTTCCTGTAACGACATCATCAAGCCTACCGCCAGTTACAACTACCGCAACAGCCACATCATTGCCCATGACATTAGATTCTTCAATATGGAGCGTTGTCGATCCAGACGTCGTGCGCGAGAATCCCGTCGAAGACAAACATCGACGTCTTGTTAGAAGTCACCGAAGTAGTCCTTATGACAGAGAACTGAAACCGAATGCAAAGATACGAGATGAACTGGCGGTGCAGGGCCTTTAGTGTTTTATTGTACTTGCCTTTCTAATTACGTTCCTAGGTCATTTTGAACTACCCTCCAAGCCAACAGCTGGCATCAGAAGAGAAAGATCTCATTTGGAAGTTCCGATTTTACCTCACAAGGGACAAGCACGGTCTTACGAAGTTTCTCAAGTCTGTAACATGGCGTGACTCGTCTGAAGTGAAACAGGCTGTGGAAGAGTTACTGCCGCAGTGGACGGAAATTGATATTGACGATGCACTCGAGTTGCTGGGACCAGGGACTGTCGACTCACGCGTAAGAGCTTTTGCTGTACGACAGCTTACTCGCGCAGATGACGATGTAAGAAATGTTCCTCTACTGATCGCGCAGGCCATTCATCCTTTGTAGGAACTATTACTATATTTACTTCAACTGGTACAAGCCCTCAAATTCGAGAGCGTTGCCAGCGACCAGCGGTCCTCGAGATCCGCAACAAGCGCCATCTCCTACGATGACAGCGGGCTCACCGACTTCTTGATCGATCGTGGCGTCACGAACCCAGTGCTGGGCAACAGGCTGTACTGGTACCTCATGGTTGAAGTTGCATCTGAGGACAGGGTTATGGCCAAAATGTATGGCCGAGTGGTGTTTAAATTCATGAACAAGATACTTGAAGTAGAAGATGGGACAGAACGACGCGAATTGTTGCGACGCCAAGGCCTCTTGATTGAAACTCTCACCAAACGAGCTAGGGAGCTCAAGGCGTCGAAAGACCCTCGGCCGAAGAAAATCGAAAAGTTACGTTCTTTTCTTGCAGACCCAAAGAACAATTTAGCGTCAATGCCTCCATTATCGCTACCCTTGAATGCGCGAATTGAAGTAACCGGGATCCTAGCGGAAAGATCTTCCATATTCAAGTCGAGTCTGCAGCCGTTCCTGCTCTACTTCATGTGTTCCGATGCATCGACGTTCCCCGTCATCTTCAAAGATGGTGACGACATGAGACAGGATCAGCTCGTCATTCAACTGTTCACGCTCATGGACCGGCTTATGCGAAAGGAAAACTTGGATCTCAAGTTGAGTCCATACGACGTCCTGGCCACGGGTCCATCACAAGGCATGGCGCAGTACATTCAGAGTCTGTCTATTGCTTCTATTGTCAGTGAACATGGGAACGTGCTCAATTACTTGCGCTTGCATAATCCCGACGAGGGCAGTGTGGGTACATCGGGCGTTGAGCCTGGTGTGATTGACACATTCGTTCGGAGTTGCGGTGAGTATCTAGTGTTGATCACCTGGCCTTATTGATTCATGGCAACCCCGGTGGTAGCTGGTTATTGTGTTGTTACCTACCTGCTAGGCGTGGGTGATCGCCACTTGGATAATCTCCTTGTGGCACCCGATGGTGAGTGTCCATACACAAGCTTTGGACTACGCTGACACTATCTCTTCAGGCCACTTCTTCCATGGTATGTGATTAATCAAGTTTAATATCATAAATCTCATGCATACTTTCAGTCGACTTCGGGTACATTCTCGGACGCGACCCCAAGCCTTTCCCACCACCCGTCAAAGTTTGCAAAGAAATGGTAGACGGCATGGGCGGCGCTCAGTCACCTCACTATGCACGGTTCAAGAATTTTTGTTTCACTGCATTTACCATTCTTCGCAAGAGCGCAAATCTAATTCTCAACTTGGTAACCCTGATGGTGGATGCGAACATCCCTGATATCAAGCACCGCGATGTACATGAGCAGATCCAGGAAAAGTTCCGGTTGGATTTGACAGAAGAGGAGGCAATTAAACATTTTGAGGCTTTATTGAACGAGACGTCGTATTTAACAGTGGTTTTGGATCGTATCCATGATTTAGCACAATATTGGCGTAGTTAATTGGCGTCTATCGTTAATTGGCGTCTATCGTTTATTTCTTCGGTTCTGGTTTGATGATACATGCATAACAATTTAACATTTTCTATCAAGTGTTTTCCGTATCTTATCCTCTACAGATCTCACGATAGATGGAGTAGTGTTGAGGCTAGTCATGAAATAGGCGACGTTGCCCAATGTTCTAAAATGAATGCCGTAAGGTGAACCTCCAGGCGCAGGAGAAGATGCGCTGTCGTTGACGGCCGCACGAAGCGGAGCGAGTAGCTTCTCCGCACGGTCAGAAGTGTAGCCTTACAACGTACAACGTTAGTAAGTTTCGAGTCGTCCATTAGGAACAAAAACTACCTGTGCTAGCGTCTTTCAGTTTGATCGCCAACACACAACCCAGCGACATGACTTCGCCCACGACACTAATGGACGAAATGGTTTTCACGAAATCTGGGTCCCAGAAGCTCCAGACCGATCCGCCTTCTCTGTCCGAGTCAATCCACTTGTTTCGTGCTGCTTGCCAACTTGGACTGGTCTCCAGCTCATCTATCATCTTAAACGTCTCATTCGCAACTTCGCACCCAACAGCATGTGCAGTATACGAATGACCATGTAACAATGCCTTTGCCTTTTCGTCGCTAAGGAATGCCTTGAAAATATGCTCGGAAGCCAGAGTAGCGGCAAGTGGGACCAGCCCTCCCGTCAGAATCTTGGCGTTGACCGAAATATCAGGGTTGACGCCCAGAAGAGGTGCAGCACTTTGCATGCCAATGCGATAAAGGCCTATAAATACTTCGTCGAAAATGACGGGCATGCCTGACCAGTCAGATCCAGGTGAAGGTCCTTTTCCGCGTACTACGTCAATCAAAACTCGTTGAAACAGTGGATCGACAAAAACCATGCCACCTGCGCCCATAAGTAGAGGTTCAAGGACAAGTGCAGCAAGTTTTGGACTGCCTTGCCGTTCTAGGTTATCTAAAGCATGCCGAATGTAGGTTGAATAAATCTGTGCGAGAGGCGTCTGCAAACGACCGTCTATGTCGTATACCCACGCAAGTGAATTGACCAGTATTTCAGGAGATTTAGCTAGGTTTGCAAGAGTAGAAGGAAGAGAAATCGTGACTTTGCTTTGGCGTACACCAATAGTCGGAGGATCGAACCAAAAGCCTTTTGCATCATGCCATTCACAAGTATAGACTCCCGCCTCTTCACATGCGTCCATGGCGCCAATAGTGTCCCCGTGATAACTGCCTTTCAGGCCTAGCACACCAAGAGATTTTTTATCTGCCCTAGAAATTGACTCGCCGTGCCGCGCGGTATAGGCGCGCAGAGCCATTTTCAAAGCGACTTCTATCCCAGTAGATCCATTATCAGAATAGAATACTCGAGACGCCCAGCCTTTTCCAGGGCCCTGTACGAGGCGCTCTGCCAAGTTCAGTGCCGGGAGATGAGTGGCTTTCGGGAACATAACGTGACCATAACGGCCGCTCGCCTTTGCGGCTGCAAGGGTGAGTGACGGGTGTGCATGACCGAAGGCTTGTGTCCACCATGACGCAGAAGAATCAAAAGTCCCAGATAACATAGACGAGGACTCCTGGGAACTTGGGTCCTTGTAAACACTGAAAAAATCTGAGTGCGCGCTGTCAATAACCGTAACATCCTCTTCGCCTCGAACCAGGCCATGCTGAACAAAAGGCCACCAGATAGTATCTAGTGTGCGTCTCGGCATCGTTTCGAGCTCGCTCAGTCGCTTTTCATGGCAGTTGTCTAGATGGTCGACGACAGCAAATATACCATCTTCCTTGCTCTCAGGAACAAGCGTCAAGTAGTAGTTTTCCGTCAGTTTGGTATTTTCCAATGGTTCGGGATGTAGTGGAGGGGGATGATCGAAGGCCGAAACAAGCACTCCGCGTTCTGCGAAGTAGGGCGACAGATATTCCCAGTTCCTGTAATACTTGTCGCGAAAGAGGAGGACAGCATCGATAATGTAGCCCCGGAGGAGTAACGACTCATAGGAGGAGATTGTAGACGAAATTCCACCAAGTCTGGAATCGCCTATGAGAATTGTAGGGAAAAATAGAGGTCTATAACAATCGGCTTGTGTGGTCCCTGACAAGGTTGGACTATGAACGCCTAAAATTATTCAGTATCAATGAGAGGTAGTTTAACTTAAAGGAAACGAGAAATGGACTGTGTGCACCACATCCTCACCTCCTGCAGTCTCTATATACATATGCGATATTTTTGAAGACTTTGAGGCAGACTGCTGGACGTAACTGGAGATAGATCTCAGGAGCGTTTCGTCTGTTGGTATCTATTCCGTGGCAAAGCGTGAACTGACGGGTCCGGTTCGTGACGGTTTGACCTACGGTGACGTCGCCTTTCAACTTTACAGCTAGGTGCGGACTAACAGGTTCGTCGTAACGATATAAACAATGGGTCTCGATAAGATTTGGTGCACCCCCATAACGTTTAATGTGTCTGTGATCAAGTATTAGCGTCACTCAACCTGGAGCCGTCATGTACAAACCTATCATCGGCATCCTCAGGTCGACCTGTGCTTACTGGTTTAAGATAGAAGACCGTGTTATTTCTTGCCGCAGATGCCCGGACCAATGCAGAAGTTAGGATGGTTTTGCCCACATCCGTATTTGCCCCGAAAATTTGATGGATGCGTAGGTTTTTGTAGAGCAGAGACATCACATACACCACCTTTCTAGAGGTTCTGCATTCCAGACAGTGTCTGAATTTCCTCCAGGTCTAAAATACGTGTAACGGTCACACGCACACCGCCAGCGAAGCAGAGACTATATATCTGAGCAAGTTATATATATTTCACAATGCATTACTCCATACACTCCTTTCATCTACAACGGTGGACGGCGTGCCTTTTTTAGTGTGAAGCGAAGTTTCTGAGCCAAACTTTTCCATCAAAACTTTCAATTTGGACCGGAATTCATCCATGCCGATATATGCCCCACACATACGACGCTTGCCGTCAAAAGCAGACCGCCCGTGAAGGACTCGATGATTATCGATAACTGTGGAACGAGGTTCACTCTGCGTCGCAGTCTATGATGAAAGACTCACCAACCGCAGTCCCAGGTCTCAACTGGACCCAATATTCGGAATCCGGGCTCTTAAGATTCTCGTGCCAGATTCTAATCGCATCGTACCTGTAAAGAAGAATCAATATGTGATCAAACGGCTGAAAAAGGATCTACCACTTATCCACAAGATCAGGCTTAAAGTGACTCATAACGCTTCGATCATCATTATTCCAGCGAACCTGAACAAGCTGCCCAGTGGTAGAGTCATGTCGAAGAACTGGATAACCGGTTGGAGGGTTTGGTCGGTACAACGCACTGGCTTCTCCCGCTGCGTGAGCCGGAACAGGAACCTGGGACAAAGTCATGTATGCCTCGGGATGCAATTCTTTCAGGATAGAAGCTACATAGAAACCATCCACTAAAAGCGTAGCACCACCAGAGCCGTCTGTATGCGATAGAAGATGGAAAATTTGTAGCCCGCAAGGGTCAGTCTAAACGAATTAGCTAGGCGACAATGAACATGACTGGATTTGCGCACGAAATACGTGGTGTCAGTGTGAGCACCTAGAGCCATCGTAGTGTAGGCTGTATCACCCTTGGCCAAATCAGACGTGAAGTCCCAGAATAGGCCATCTAAGAGAGTCGACGACAGGTTCTATCATGATTGCGGAGGCAGCTTACATTGTGTCTCGCGGATAAAATTTATCCGTCTTGATAATTCTTCTGTTGCTTCGGGGATAGCTGGTACACCTGATATAAAGCAAAAGCCAAATTTGTCCTTACTGCGGGTGTCAAAGGGCCCTTAGACTTCTCAAAGTGAGGACTCACGATGTAACTGAGCCACTTGAATAAGCCCTTGTCATCCTTTGCCATTGCTTCTTCGTATGTTACACTCGGCGGTGACTGTTCAATCTTGGATCCCCATAAGATCTTTCTGATACTGATTTAACGATGAAAGTCAACAGTTGGAGAACTCACTCGTCGTGGGTAACTGCGCGAAGAGGTGGATCATAGGAATTGTCCCGTAGCCAAGACCATGGATATACTGATATATGTGAATCAGGCCCTGAAAATTCCGATACATGTCAGAGAAGGAAACAACTCATATGTATACTGACACACATGCCACTTGCAAACCATCTGCCACGGCAGTCACATCGGTGGGTGTAATGTCGCTTGGGATCTACCAATACGTTAGAGCAGAATCCGTGAGTTCTAGATTCCGAGCTAGGCTTGCCTCAAAAGTATTAATCAATCGCTGCTTCGTAATAGGATGGAAACAATGTGTACAACGACAGTGGTCTCTCAACCATATGTTATGGCTGCTGGAGATGCTCAACACAAGCCGAAGTATTACACTGCAATGGGACGTACAATCTAGACCAAGAGCGCGTGTCCCATCCGATTGATACTTTGCGTTCATCTTTGCTAACGAGAGGTAGGTTGTCCGTCGTCACATCGGAAAACTTTGGTGAGCCTACGGGGCTTTGTTGTGCGCGCGACGGAGCTGATGAAGTCACCCATCGAGCCGACAGACGCCTCGGCGCGACATCTGGCTGGGATTGCGCGTATTTCTTTCCAAAATCAGATTGTTTTGCGCAGAGCGATCTTAGCAGCGACCCACCGACATGAATCGTGCCGTATTACGAGGTCTCACGGGATACGTCCGACACAGGCCCTTTGTGGTCAGACATTGAGGAGTCGTGGTCAACCTTAACATTGCACGTCGTTTCTTGTAAGAGCGTCCAGTGCAGATACCCGGATCGCATTCTATTTTTAATGCATTCTGTGGAGTCAATGATCACAGCGTCACGCGTCACTTTTTTTTTTTTTT
>JNHY02000147.1:0-34125 GCA_001691755.2 Amanita polypyramis BW_CC | reverse complement strand
ACTCCTGGAGGTTAGATACTCCATATGGTCCTACCCAGCTGCTACAAACATAACTTGTATGTTGGATTGACTGGCGTACGTCTCAGAGTCTCTCCTATAGGTTACAATTCGAAGCTTGAAACGGATTGTTTGCCAGACGGCCGGTCCTGGCTCTAGGCTCGTATGGTTGAAGGACCCATATCAATGGACACAAGACGTACAACAGCTCCTACTTGTAAGTTATGCTCTTGATTTCACGATTCGTTACTTATCTATGTTGTTAGCATCCGCAGCTCCAACTTGTACTGGTTTGACAACTCCAGCCTTCCGCTGGTCGTGAGTAACTCATTCTCTGCAACTCTTGTTCGACTGATAGAATGTCTGCTAGATTGAAGTCGACCCCTACGCGTCCTACTACTACTGGAACATTTCCTTGGTCGCCTGAGGCACGGGGGACGTCTGAAATAACACAGAAGTATTGCTGTCTGAATGTTTTGTGTCTGAATAGTGTGTCTGAATTGAAATATATATGTGAATTGTTGTTTATAAATTTTAGAGAGTTGGATAGGAGCGCAGGGTACAATCCACTGTCCCGTGTTCGTGTTTGTAGTACAAATGGTCGTCACCAGTAGCAGTCAATGATAGATTAACTGATGTTTGTATACCCAATCAAGGCGGTTGTCAACAGGCTCCTTCCGGGAAATCTGTCATTTCTTCAGCCTAGGTCCGTACGTCGATAAATTTGGAGATGGCAATCAATCATCGTCACTGTACTGACTGCTGTTGTAAATCCTCACCGGCCTCACGTTGTCTTTCTGCCCTTCCCCACGTTCTCTGGGCCTTAAGTGCAGCCAAAGAAAGTCTCCCGCTTGCGTCGGTAACATCCTTTATTTAGTCTCTTCATTCAATTCGTCGCATGCATCCAGGGCCATCAACCAACTAGGCAATACGCACAATTATATTAACGATCATACGTGCCTCTTCTTCCCTCTTTGTTTGTAGCCATCTCTAAGCGATCCATAGGGGTTGAGGGCCGTTGCCCAGTAACAAACTACAATCTCAATAGCTCCTAGGGCTATCATCGGAATTGCCATAACGCGTCAGTTTTACCGCATTGCACAATATATGTGCAGTCCCTGCAAACATATATTTCACATGAGCATTCAAGCATGCTATCAGACCAACTAAATGCCAGCCTAATACATAAAATTGGGTATGACGACGTCGAAGGCCTGATGAATCTCATGAAATAATCTCAGCTTTGCACGCTGAGAAAAAAGGACAAAGGACCCCCTAGGCCCCTCAACCTCATTGCATTCTGACCGCGATCGTCGCATCAGCACCCAGCGAAATTATGCCAATGTGCAATAGTTCTCGCTACCGCCCAAAAACCTGATCGGTTTGAATAATCACATCACGGGCATCAAGCAACCTAAGATGGCAGAGTCAGGGCGCCGTCGCCTTTGATGACGAACATAATATTGAGGTGTTAGCAATTAGACGGAGTGAGTGATAAAACTGCATACGGCATGACCACAGGGTAGGGCGATAATGTCCGTTGCGATGGCGCATTTGCGCCTGAGGTCCTCATACTCGGGTGGCAGACCATAGACGTAGACTCAAAACCAGGACCAAAGCGAGTCGCCCGTGTTGCTCGGCACATAGGTACACATGCGGCGCACAGCCGCGCTACTAGCTTGTCGCCCGCGACCTTGGGCGGTAAAATGGAGTTAAGTCGGCGAAAGGGAACCCACGGTGTAGTAACCCTATGATAGGGTCTACTGACGCGATAGATCCGAACACGATGAGCTGGTTTAGATAACATTTTCTTACGGGCTTGAGCCGTACCAATTGAACTGTTCATTTCCGCTGCTCCGTCTGCTCAACCCTGGATTTGAGGTTTGGACTAGAGCATGTGCCATCAGAAAGACTTCAAGAGGACTGCGGCGTATCCTATATCGGCCAGAAGTACCCTTCATCAATGTACAAGTTATATCTAGCTTGTTAGGACTTACGTAGGCGACCTTATTAGCCAGAAACGAGCGAAATGGCCACAGTGTATGGGTAATCGTGTGAGAGACGTACTAATATATCCTAGAAATGATCATCAGGTAGCAATCCAAGCACCACATGACCTCTATCATATGCCCGTCTTGTAGATGATGCCACAACCCTGCGAGGAAACTGAATGCCAGTGTAGTCAAAGGAGTCAGAATCGGGCGGAACTTGGAGACTCAAAACCACCATCTCATACAGATGGAGTTGGAATAGAAATGAATTGGAGTCGAATCAGGGAAACATGGTAATGTAGAGGAAATGTAAAAGTCAAGGAATTGCACCACGACCACCGACCTCTATCAAAATCAAATCAATTAGCGTACACGTGTGTCTCAATTCCAATCTGGCTTACGCTCAACCATGACATCTATGGTGTCTAAAGCGGACCGTTCAGTATCAGACAAACGACAAAATTTGAGTAGACTTACCTCCGTCCTCCATGTCAAGCGACGCCGGCGTGTCATCGTCTTGTATTCGGACGCCATCATACAAGAAACTAAGGCACACCATGAAGTCAGCACAAAGCAAAATAAAAACGAACAGAGAAAGAAAAAGTAAGGACAAATCAATCTCCATCATCGGCCCAATCCGCGCCGAAAGGCAACACAAATCGATATACATACCGGATACTACCAACGTCCTTTCCAACCTTGTTCGCATACGCTCCTTGCAGCTTGCTCAGCTTTGTGCTGCGTTTAATTTTGAAGTACACTTCGTCCCCCGTCGAGGTCACGACCTTGCGGCACGCATAAAGTACGCGAGGAAACCACAAAATATGCGCACAAAGGCGAACAAAACCGTCAACACCATCTACTCACGAGATAAGAAACCACCCCCTACCTTGATGTTAATCGGGGCATTGGCGTCCTCCTGCTTGACGTTGCCTTCCTGAGTGTTTTGATGATTTGTGCGATCTTCTTGGTCGGACATGGTGGTTAAAGAAGCTTGGAAGTGACTACGATAGAGGCTGCTGTTATGGCGTCTGAGAGCGCGCCTCTGTGAGCAAAAAAACTCTTGGCTTCACACGGCATAAAATGTTCGTACTGTCCACGCCCGCAAGGGAAGTGGTTGAGCGTTGCACCTCCAGCATCCAGCGCAAGGAAAGAACTCACCCTGATGTGATGCGCTTTCAAGAAAGCTTGATGAATCGGGGCCAAGTGTTCACTGTGTCTATCTAAGGTTGATTATGTAATCATTAATGTATTTAGGATAAGATTAACTGGGGGTAGGCTACCAGATTACATTAAGACATCAAGAGAAACAACGAAACAGTCGGTATTAACACTATTCACGAAAGTATTTGGAATAATAAAAAAATTACCACGTCTTTTTTGAGTCTGTAACCGACAACGTCATTCTGCTCAATAGTTTCTTCGCGTTGGCATATTCTTCGTCCTCATCGCTCGAGTTCTCCCACATATCTCGCACAGTTTCCTCTTGTCTCTGCCTATCAGTCCACCCGTTCACTCTGACACCATTCCCGCTGTCAAGCTGCTTTCCAGTTCGCACGTTCCTCGATGGAACAATACCATTCCTTTCCTCATCATTCTCATCATCATAAATGGCAGGTGGTGGAGGCGAAAATGTTGGCTGAAGAGAGACACGGACACTCTTCTTCCTCTGGGGAGTTCCAGTCGGAGTTCCAGAAATGACAGACTCAGGCGGCGAAGTGATTCCGGCATCCTCATTAACTGCGTCCACAGCATGGGAGGTGCTATCCTTCAATATTGAATTCACAGAATTCTTCCCTGCAGGTCCAGATCCTGACTCCGCCTTATCTCCTTCGATGAGGACTTCGTGTCCTGTCTCATAAGACGACACAGAAGCCGTATCGTCATTATCCCAACTTGGGTCCTTGTTGGATTCATTATTCCCCCTTCTCTTCTGTTCCTTCTTTCCGGATAAATTGTCTAATACATCAGGTATCGTCGACTTGGACGTCTTGTCCGCAACGACGTGAACCAATCCATTCTCCACAGCATGGCCAATGTTATTACTCGGCCCGCCAGGTGCGCGTACAGGTGATGCACTCCGACTACTGGAATTCCTCAATGCGCTCCTCAGGGGCGACTGTGCAGGTCTCCTGCTGGGACTTGACTTCGTTCCCTCACTTGCTGGGCTTGTACCCAATGCCGTCACCTGTCTCGCACCTGGCTTTTGCTTCTCTGGTGTAGGTGCTAGCGGTTGCACCTTCGACACAGACACAGACCCAATGTCTTCGTCTGCCTGTGCATTGCTCCTCAACTTCGCCTGCAACTCTCCTTCCCGTTCCAACACCTCCAGATCCATCCTACTAATACTCTGCGGAGCCTTCGGTATAAATATCTTCGGCTCTGCAGCTCCACCGGTAGTGGTTGAACCCAGAGGAGAGACAGAATGGATAGAACCACCGTTCGCTATTCCAGGGCGGACAGTCAAAGTTGAAGATGAAGCCAGTGCCAGTCCATTCTCTTCGGCTACCCGTTGATCAAAGGGAAGAAGGTTCGTCATTGGAGTGTGCTCCTTCTCTCTCAACTTCTTGGCCGCATCTCTATTCGCCCGTGCGACATTTTCAACGATGCTCATCAAGGACGTGGTCGCAGTTGCGTCGATGGTCGACGTAAAGTGACGCATTCCATCTCGCCCTACACGAGCTGTCATTCTCATCTCCCGCGTCCCGTACTAGGAACTCACCCTTTCGTCCTTCGCTCAAACCGACAGGATGCGAACTTGACCTGACATGCCCAGCCATCCTCTCGCCTGCACCCCCTTCCTTCTTCCCGCCTACCGACGCACGCCTTGGCAGTTGTCCACGACTAGTCGCAGTGGACTTGTTCGTACCTACCGTTCTCGGCATTACGGGGGCGCTTGCTGCACTCGCAATGCTCGAATTCCTTGACAACCCACCCGCAGGTCGAGGGGGCCTAGAAACCAGTTGAACAGAGCTAGAAGTCGATGACATCGGGGTCCGTCTTGGCTCTGGCACCGCTGGCGCCCTTTCTTCGGCGTACTTTGACGGCCCAGCAGCAGCAGGCGAAACGGGTGGCACACTCGAACTCCTCTTTTTCGTCAACGTGGATTCAGGCCCGGTTCTCTTCCCTCGTTCTGTCCTCCCCCGACCGTGCCCACCGTCACTGTCAGGACCCTTGACTTCATCTCCCATAACAATGTTCCCCTCAACGAACCTCAACGAAACCCTGCTCCCCGTCACATCACTCGCCCTCCTCAATCTTGCGCCCCCAGATCTAGGCGGAGAATTCAGCCTGGCCACATGGTCTTCAGAATCGTTCTTATCCATTCTTCTCAAATTCCTATCGGTTCTCGTGTCCCATTTATTCTTCTTCCCGCCAAACAACCCAGCCAAACTCCCGTGCCTATTTTCACGTTGATCCGCTTTCCCGCTCTTCGAATGGTGTCCAAAGAGGCCCCTTAAGCTTCCAAACAGCGATCCACGCCGCTCCTGCTTGGAAGATCTCTCCTCACGATGTTGGACGCCGTTCTTCTTGCCTTTGGCGAACCGCGGGTTATCCACGACTGTTAAATTCTCATTTTGGTGGCCGCCATCACTGCTGGATTCGTTCCTCTGATATGGGATGGGAGAATAGACATTATGGTGCTGTTCGTCATAATCTTCTTCTGTAATACGCCTAGACAATACATGTCTCTTCATTCCATACGATAACTCCTCGGCACCATAGTTTTCGGAAGTGACATGCTCGGCCTGCGAAATTGGTAGGCTTTTTACGCTGATGGAGCTGGCTGACTGCATAGGAGCCATATCATGGCTCCCATTACTTGGCGGCGGAGAAGGCAAAGGGTTGTTGCTAACTGCCATGGGTAAATCCACTTCGTTGATAGCATGGGCGGGTGGGATATCCATCGTCATATAAACAGGCTCCTCGGGGCCCGTCTCCTCAGGTCGTTCCAAACCAGGCGTTGGCAGTAGTGGCTGACCCACCGGCACCGGCTCGAACGTCACCGAGTGGAGAATACCCATAATAGAATTATGTACGGGGACAGAAACGTGAATCTGGGATGCCGATTGCGAAGGCGCAATGGACGACAAATCAGACGAAGGTCTCGATGGTTGGATATTCATCACAGACGCAGTCACGGTGGGTGTTAACGCAGGGCTCTTCATTTCTAAAACGTCGAAAGGCCATGTCATCAAAGCACCAACCAACGCCACCAAGAATTTGATCAGCGTGCAACCATGACAAATTAACTATGGAGTGTCTTACGTTCATCAATGAGAGTCGTGAGCTGTTCTAGCGTTGCCAGGGCCTCTTTCCCAATTTCGCCCCACGCCCAGCCGCAGTCGATCATCGCTCTGAAACGCACGTCAAGCCCCGTTTTGACGATAGTACACCGCTTGATAGTGAGCTCGCGTTCCTTGGCGGCAAGGTGTGTTTCGCATGCTTGAAGCTCAGACTGGGCATGCGCGAGCTTCGAGGAGCCAACAACAGCTGATTTAGTGGAAAACTCGGACTTGGTGGATAGAGAGGATGAGGACGGGCTTGAACGGTGCAAGTCGAGAATGCTTCCCGAGGACTGTTTCTGTCGGGAGGCTTTTATTACTCTTGTTACTCTACATTGTCCGTATCACTCAAATCAATAAAATGGTTATGGGGATAGTAGAACAAAACTGAGGACGTACAGAATCTCTCTGTCTCTGAGAATATTTGTCACCTCGTCTTCAAGCGTCTTGAGCCCCTTCAACTGCTCCCGCCACTCGTCAACAGAAGATGCATACCTCCTGAACGCATCGTCTGCACTCGCAAGCGAACCTGAGACCTTAAGAATGATATGGCTTGTGGGTGGCGCCGAAGCGGCGGCGTAGGCAGAGAGCGAGGACGCGCTGGCACTGGCGGCGTCAAGGAGGGCATATAACTGCTTACTATACTCCTTGTCTTGCAAGAGAAGGTTAGTCAGTAGGCGGGAGTCGGGGGGACGATGGACCATGGCTTGAGCATGCTAATGGAAGAGAGATGAGAGCGATGCTCCACATGCGAAATCAAATAGACGCCTCACACAACACACACGTCATCATATATGCTAGCAAAGATCATTTTACTACTGCTATAATGAGCATAGTATAGTATGTAGAACCCTCGCCACAGACGTAGACAGGGCGGTGAGAACAAGAAATGTATACTACAAGACATAAAGAGAACTGAAAAATTGAAACCGCCTTCTATATACTAGATCATAGTCTATGTACAATACTTTCGCGACAGGCGTACCATGTTTAATCCATTTCCGCCCTACTCTTCTTAATTCGTTTTCGCAGTAAGCACCACCATGTCTAGTCGAGTAATTTTGAGGGTAGGCGCCATCGTCAGAGGATATAAAGCAGTGAGATGAAGAAAAATATCGCTTCTTGAGATTAAAACTTTACACTTGACGGTTACACGTCGAATACAGAGGTCGAAAAACGGAGATCGTCCAGACGAGGAAATCCGACGGCCATTAGTTGAGTTGTCGAATACAATTGCCGAATATGAAATACTTTTGATGCAATAGCGTAAGGTTTTAGATACACTGCCCAAGCTAGCCGTGCCAGAATCACTGGCCCCACGGCTTGACAAAACGCATAAAGAAACAAACACCGAAACATGGCTATTATCGGGACGACAGGTCCACTCCATTGCTGTACATCGCTTGGGCAAGCATCATCTGCGGCTGGGGTTGCTGTTGAGTGTGCATTTGAACGCCCTGCATGTGCACATACTGTTGATACTGCTGCTGCTGCTGGTGTTGCAGCTGTGCAGCATATTGCTGATGAAACACGGCTGCAAGTTGCTGCTGCGTCTGAGTATGACTCTGATGCGGTGACAGTTGTTGCTGAGAACCAGCTTGAGGAGGAGTGAACGGTTGTGCATGCGTAACACCAATGTTAGATACATTGGTGTTGGTAGGTGAATAGTGACCTTGCCCCTGACTCGGTAGAAGTGGCTGAGGTGTGCCTGTCCGACTCGCGGCTCTGCTCACCGGCACACTTGAGCTTCCGCGGGAAGTCAAGCCACTGTTAACTATTGGTTGTTTTGTGTCCTTGTCGCCATCGGTATTCTGCTTCGAGTTGGTTTGATTGCGTTTTTGGCCTTGGAGGCACTCGTGTTGTCCACTGGCAAGCAACGCGAGACCGACTGCACCATGGTCACCTGAATGCTGGTAATGGTACCTCAACCCGTTCATATTCTTGTAACGTCTTTGACAATCGCCCACACCGCAAGCAAATGGTTTCATCCGCTTCTCCGCCTCTCGTTCAACCTCGCGCAATTCTGACTCTGAGATGTTTGACAAATCCAATGTGTCGTCCGACTCTCCAACATTACCAAGGCTGATGCTTCTCCCGAGTCCTGAACCAGAATCGTCGGTTGCTCCGCCAAGCTTCTCGCGTTCGCGTTCACGATCTCGACGCTTCCGCTCAAGAAGGTCTTTTACGTGTTCGAGATCCTTCGGTGGGGCAAAGTTGCAGCTGCCATGAGTCATGTGATACTTGAGACCATTGGCCTGCTTGTATGACTTGTTGCAATTAGGCTTGGGACATCTAAAGGGCTTAGACAGCAGTAGCGACGAGGCCGGTCGGGAAAGTGTCGTAGAGCCCGCAGTGGAACTTGCCCTAGAACTTGAACGTCCGGAAGCAATAGAAGACGGGGGAGTGGACCTAGAGGGAGTCGCAGGGGCAGAAGATTGACTAAGTGTGCGAGATCCGTATCCGCCCACAGAGGGGCTAGGCACTCTGGACCCATCGGGAGTGCCGAGGGGCGTCGTGCACGCGCTTGTAGAGAATAAGAGCGCGGGAGGCACACACTGACCTGCATTGTTGCCGGAATTGGGCTGCTGGTGCCAGCTGGCCTGTATAGCACTGGCATCATTCCCGTCTACATTATTGTACTGCGTTCCAGGCATGCAGGCCGAATAATCACTGGCATAGCGGGTGTACGAGTTGAAAGCTTCTTCCGAGTTAGAACCGTACTGAGTGTTCCTCTGGAACGCAGAAAGGTTCAGATTAAGGTTTGGTCGCGTAGAGGTGCCTGTCGGCGACGAGTGACGGGTGGAAGGCACTGTTGATGCCGCTGAGACATGAACACTGTGATCGTACGACGACAACGGTGACGCCGGCTGTGAAAGAGGATGAACGTGTGAGTGAGGCAACGATAAATGCGAATTTGGCAGCGTATGCGCAGGATATGTAGACAAGGGGGTTGTAATAGGCGTGTCAGGCGGTGTTGGAACGCCCGAAGAGGGCGACGAGTGGGCCGTTGATGGATGGTGCTGGAGATGCGGGGCGGGCATCGTCTCTAAGTCGAGCTCAAGCTCCATATCGTCTGGATCGAAGGGGGTTGGATAAGTATGTGCATTTGGTGGAGACATGTGGCTTGATCCGACGTGAGAAGGCTGGTGGGTTGGCACCTGGGTGCTCGAAGAAAGCGAGCGATCGGGGTGGATAGACTGGGAGGCGTAAGGTACCTGCATCTGGGCCTGCGGATGGACTGTACTTGGGTTATATGCACCAAAATGAACCTCTTCCAGATGCTCTACAAGTGCATGCATGTCATTAAGATGCAAGCCACAGCAAGTGTAGTTGCGGCACTGGAAAGGGTGTCAGTGAACCTTGGAAAGGTAGAGACGTAAGATGATTCACCAACTCCCCCTCGCGGTCAAACACGTTAAGTGCGTTGAGAATGGAACCACGGTCGCTGTCTATTGACGACGACATTTTGGGGTATTTGGGTTCGCTGTACCTGGAGGGGATGTGTCAGAGAGCGCATATAGTCGATAAAAAGGAACCATACTCGTGTGAGCCAAGATGAGTGGACGGAGAGTCGGAAAGGAACCTGCTGGCGAAGGATCCCTGGCGCCAGGAGATGGGGGAACCGAGGAAATGGCGGGCATAGGATGCAGGATTGAATGAGCCGGAAGATCCAGAGAAGGAGCCATCCGCCATGGGATAGTCATGGAAGGCGGCGGCATTATTGGGGAGAGCGATGGGCTGGGTGGTGGACATTGCAGACAGGCGATAGTAGTCAGGGTGTCCAATATGTAACCCTGTGACCCCGCTGATGTGACAGTCACACGGCTTCTCCTTTACCCGCCGCCCGCCTCCGGTCCGGTTCAGCCCAGGCCAGCACCGACTGCGAGCGAGAGGCCAACGTCCTGCACCTACGATACCATCTCTGTGGCCCATCGCATCGGCGCCCCTTTTCTCCGACCATCCCTGCCTATCTTGGGTTCGTCCTGTGCTCTGTGCATTAATAAGCCGCCGGTCGAGTCTTTGGCCAGCCAATCACAGCTCGTGTCCTGCTCCGACGGATCACACCCGCGGCATGGCCCCCGTAGGGGCAGTGTCCGACCCACACGCGTTCCTGACAAACCGCACCACATTCTCGACCAGAAGTGAAGCCTTGAATAAAACAGCTTATCCCCGCTTGGTTCCACACCGCCTCGTCCTTCCCAGGCGAACCAGCCCACAGGTCGCGGCTGATGGCTGACATGAGAGCCATTCTCACGCTAATGCTGGTCACCCGCCACAGCCCTGCGCAATCACAGAGCTATGTCCTGCAACACAACAAACCTCTGGATGCAGCCCGGTAATCGTCTAGCCGGACACGCCTCCTCAGGCTTCCTCACACTCACCCCAAGGTAAAATCCACCCCGTTTCACGACCGGGCAGCATAGCTTCATTCTTGGATTTGCACGATTTGCTCACGAATCACGACGTGACCGTCAATCCATGCCCCGTGCAAACCCCATTTGCATCGGATTAACTATTTGGGCAGGTGTTGTCTCTTCTTAGACACAAACACGTTTCTCGAGGCTAAATCGCCGTCCCAATAGCTGAAGGTTATCAAATGCCTCCTGTTATCTTACATGAAACAAACACAGTAACCTGAAGGCACGAGGCACTCACTCCCTATGTATATCGCCACAGCACGTATTTACTTTCACCATAAAAGGCTACCAAGCTCACATGGATATCGAGCATTACCCTTGGTCATCAGGTTGAGTAAGTTCTATTCATAGGTAAAATGTCATACTCCTAAGTCCTCGGATACCGCCCCACTACCTATACCAATAAGCTTTTGGATGTTGTTTGGCTTAACGTATTCAGTATTCAGTGGTAATACATTAACTCCTCGTACAAAGAACAACTTGAAACATTCTTTTCGCGACTTGCGCCTACGCCCATCTTACTTTACTGCGATACTGCTTCAATCTTACCCCGGCTAGAACCATCACTGGGTTCCAGATTATAGCGCGTTATTCTAGATCGGATGAAATAGGACTCCATTTTCCATCACCATGATGCCAGGCAGAACTTCTGTCCAAAGGAGCTGCTTGCTATTTCATTTAGCCACAAGAGAGCCTACCTACAAAAATAGAGCACCCTTACTGGCATTACTTAGGTACCTGTGAACTTTAGCCGATTACTAATGTTCAACCAGGTGATCACTTCCCTGGCACGCGACCCCACAGCTGGCGCCCAACCCCGCCAACTTCTCAATTCGTATCGAGTGCGCAAGTTCAAAGCAGCCATCACTGACACATGAAACAACCATTTGCACATCAGAATGCCGCCAACAGCCAACATAGGCAATAACCATTCCGTTGTATAGTACCGGTTCGACCGGCTCCGAATGCCATGGACGGGCTCCCGAATAAGGCGTATTCTTAGCCAGGGAAAGCCCAGCACGGAGCTTTGTTACACACATGTATTACAGGGATGGTGGACGGTGGGCAGTGAATAAGCTTTCGAACACGCTCAGCACAACAATTCAGGGTCCCCCGAAACGTGACCTCGAATTCGACGATAGGTATGGGATCAAGTGTTTACGGAACCTCCCGAATTCGGATGCACTCTTACTAAGGAGAAATGGAAAGGTGGCTGAAATAGACGTGTATTTGTTGCCCGGGTTATGAACTCCATCGATAAACAAAGAGATAGAGCGACGGGCAATGTCGGATACATGTTCAGATCGCAGTCGAGCCCCACGATGCCTATGATGTCAGCAATTCCGTGCGCCGTTTCACTTGTACGGATAAGGATAATAAAGGGGCAATGACATCCGCTCAACACGATAGATAGCTTAGTTAAGACCATCGAATACCCCCTTCCATGGCAGGTCGTTCCTCAGTTCGTTCGTCCAGTTACCTGTCGTAAGAGAAAGCCCGTTTGACGCCACAGTTGGCAGTGAGACGACGTCGAGGGAAGGTGCGCGGATTGTTAAATGCTGCGCACACAATTTCAGGTGCCCTCGTCCAAGTGGTTTGCGGGCCCGAACCTACGGTCACCCATCAGATCACCACACTCGTCGGAACTAGTATGAATAGACGTGGATGCGCTGGTGTAATGGTGAAGCGTATACGGGGAAGGTTCGCGTTATGCGATGCTATGCGTTGATCCAATAATGTCGGCTTCCTCAAGGATGCTGTCGCCTCCACCGTTGATAAACGTAGTATCAGCCGAAATCACGACATGTAGAGTAATGGGAATGACTTGTTGAACGTAGCTCACGGATGATTGACGAGACTGCCTTGCATACACGGTAAAGGACCTTCTCGAAACTCCGGTGGTAATGCGGCACTACTCGTCCACATGATCTCACATGGACGGACCATCCCGCCGAATCGAGGATAATAACAATGACAGTCTGGTATGTAGAACGTCCGTTAGATCTAGTACAACATCGGCGACACCAAATCATGCCTTTAATAATGGGAACCGAGTGCTCTATGATTAAATAAATGAACAGCTTTGGATTTCCTTATGGAGGCCATTAATCTTGCACAACTTGCTCCATTCCAAGACAAAGGTCCTGCCAAAGCCCGCTGTTCCATCCCTCGGAGATTTTCGGGCAACGCCAGCGCAGCAAACCCTCTCATCTCCTTTGAGACCCCCATCCGGCCGTCAATTGGCCTGAAAACTCTTGTTTATCTTTTTCCAGCTGGCTTCTTCCGCAATGCCTGTTAGTTTAATTTCGGCTAGTCTTTCTACCGAGGGCTTCAAATCGTGGACAGACGTAGCAGTCGAGGCAAGGACCGTGTATCTGTGATGCTGGTACTTCTGATATGAATGGTACAATTAATTGTATCACTCTTGAGGATGACTTATGTAAGGTAGAGGCAGGAAAGCTTTCAAAGGTTTACGAGATGGCGAGTCATTTTCAGTCTATATTCATCAAAAATTTACTTAGACCTTTTTAGACAACAAGAGCTCACCCCTACATGACAAAGAAGTGCTTCCCCAACAATTGGGTAACTGCAAAAATTGTTAAGCAGTACATGAAGAAACTATCGTTGTCATGCCGTTCGTACTGGCTGGATGAAACCACGACAAGAGCGACACCTGGATGCAAGATTGATGGAAGCCGAGCAGGAGCATCAGACGAGTGGATTGCACACTGGTATATTATCAATATAACAATACGTATACAACACTATAATGTATATGTTACCTGAACAATAATACCTGGTTTACCCTTGTGATCTGCATCTAGAAACAGGGTGAGTAGTAGGATTTAGCAATAAACCCGGTAGATTAGTGATAGAAACCCGGTCCAAACAGGTTTCCCTCGACCGGGTGAAATGGTGCATAATACTTGCCATATTCACCCCTTTCCTGCCAGTTGATTATCACCATGGCTCCGACCCGTCCGGCGCTTTACAGTGATAATTGGCAGTACCGATTTCCAGAACTTGAGTCCCCCATGAAACGATTCTTTCTGGTGCAGCGTCGACGACCGTCACAACGATACCCCGTTCTTTATTATTGACTCGTTATCGGGTCATCCTATCCTGTATAAAAGCTAGTATTGAGCCTAAGACAAAGATCGTCGATGACGACCAGCGTTATGATCGATCACAAGGTGTGGGAATCGCGGAACCACCTATCAGTCCACCCGACGATCACACAGGCTGAACACTTGAATTGACGTTTCATCCTAGACTAATCGCTCAGAAACAGCCACTCGGTATGTATTACAAGTGATCCGAATTCTCCAGGTCATTCACACTTACTGCGGTTTCTCATATCTTTCCAAATCCTCAAGACGTTTAGCCCAGCGACCTTCATTCCAAGAAGCAATCAACTGCCACTCCTTGCTGTTCTTCCCTCCAACGCAAATCTGCAACCACTTAAACCACCCAGCCAATGTGAAGTCCGCAAACGACACAGTCTTGCCCATGACATATGGTCCACCGCTCTTCACCAACTTTTGGTCAAGTCCATCGAGGCCCTTCTGCAAATCCTTTATGGCGGCCTCCCATTCTGACCCCTCCAGCTTCCACTGTTTGAGATCCTTTCCGAGCATGATGCAACGGGTCCTGTAAAAGTATTCGTTACTCTCCGGATGATCGATGATATCGAGTGTTCTCGGAACGGTAAACTGCCACAGTGCACTGAGATGGGGCATAATGGATTCGATCCATGCAGCTTGCAAGGCTTCAGTACCCGGAGGAATGACCTTTGGTGTATCTGGGTAGGCCTTATCGAGATATTCGGCAATTCTGTGGGACTCGGATACACCAGTGCCGGTGGAGGTGTCCAGGATGGACGGAAGGGAGTAATGGTACATCGCACCCTTGTCAGTCGACGAGGGTGGAATCCCTTTCTCCTTGCACAGTTTCTCTATGTCGACGTATTCGACTAACTCCGTTTTATAAGGAATCCCTTTGTAGTTCAAAGTGTATCTATGGGCATTTTTCGGACAGGTTCCAAGGCATCCAAAGTAACCCTTCCATACGCACCTAGTTTTCCATGTGTTTGGATTCCATGGGCCGTCGACGTTCTTGGATGGGAAGTCGTAAAAGATAATGGTCATGTTTGACTGATAATTAGTCAGACGAAGGCTTTGCGTTCATATATCTATGCGGACACCACGGCCCGGGACGCAGTTCAATTGGATTATATCGCCGATCTACTGGAGTACTAATCCAAACGTACACTCTCTGATAAGACCTGACGTTAGACTTCCCACCCATCTCAAATTTTATTTACTACGTAGAAACACCTACCCTTTGCTATCTATACCCTGACGGCTCCTCGTGGTCATGAATCTGGGAAGCAGGGTGTGAGGTGCAGCGGAGCATGCGAAGTATACCATATTAAGGTGCCTGTAAACCCACGCCATCTTACAACCATAATTATCTATATCGACCAGGGAGCACGATAATATACAAGATCGACCCAAAAATGCAATGCCTCAGGTGAGCGGGCGAGGAAATGAACTACCGTTCAGCTCGTTTGACAATTACGCAGCCGAAGTGCTAAAAGTCAAGGTCTAGTCACCATGTATGTTCAACTAACCGATCGATCGCTATTCTAAAGGAGATAAGGAAATAGGTATGGATCCAAATAATTGCTGCACAACCTTCCGAGTTCGTCGTACACCGTTGGTATAGCAGGGAGTCACGGATCACTCGTACAAGGGTACCAATCTATTCGCATTTATTATACTTGCGGATTCTCGTATTTCTCCAAAGCCTCCAGACGTTGAACCCAGCGACCTTCACTCCAAGTAGCAATCCGCTGCCACTCTTTGCTGTCCTTTCCCCCAACAGTAATCTGTAGCCACTTGACTAACCCGGCCACAGCGAAATCCACAAATGACACCGTCTCGCCCAAGAAAAATGGACTGCCGCTCTTCAGCATACTCTTGTCGAGCCCTTCGAAACCCTCCTCCAAATTCTTCATGGCGCCCTCCCATGCTTCCCCTTTTGGCCTCAGCGACTTGAGGTCCTTTCCGAACATCTTATTACGACTTGTGTAAAAGTATTCGTGGCTCTCGGGATGGTCGATGAGCTCGAGTGTCCCTGGTACGGCAAACTGCCACATCGCACTGAGATATGGCGACATGGATTGGAGCCAAGCAATTTGCAGGGCTTCAGTGCCTGGGGGAATAACATTTGGCGTATCTGGGTAGGCCTGATCTAGGTATTTGGCAATTCGGAAGGAATCGGAAACACCAGTGCCGGTAGATGTATCATAGATGGACGGAAGGGTATAATGGTACAGTGCAGTCTCGTCGGTGTTGGTGGGTGGAATCCCTTTCTCTTTACACACTTTCTCTATGTGCGCATATTCGACGAGCTCTCTTGTGTAAGGAATCTTTTTGTAATTCAAAGCGTATCTTTGAATATTTGTCGGACAGGTTCCAAGCAGAATGACGTCTGGCGCACCTAATTTTCCATGTGTTCGGGTTCCATGTGTTGTCGTTAACGACCTTGGATGGGAAGTCGTAGAAGATAATGCCCATCTTTGAACGAGAACTGCGAATGGATAGGCACACTTTAAACTCCCCAGTGGATTGCTCCGGAAAAAAAGGTCGCTATCGCGATTTATCGTGTCCACGAGGTTCAAGTTTGTCAGCCCCAAGTCACCTTACTAAACAAGAGTAATATTCAATTAGTAGTAAAAGCCACATAATGTGTCCAATCACGATATAGGCGCGTTAATATTGCCGCTTCAAATGAGCTATTAATCGAGATTTGAGGCGCTGGTTGCGCATTGAAATCTTTCGCTGACTGTCGGACGATTCGATTGTGTTGTGGAGTGCTTGCTGTTACTAAGCATCTCTATGGCACCCCGCGACAATCGCACGTTGCAGATCCTCAGAAATGCAGAGCGCGAAGGATACGGAATCTTAGCACAAGTGTGGTATGAATTGACTTGTTAATAACACCCACAATTCTAGCCTACAAATATTGTCGATGCAGTTACGATGCTCAGTCTGCAATCGCACTTGTTCGAGCGGCAGAACGTGCTAGAAGCCCAGCTATGCTACTCCTGTTTCCCGTTACTCTTATGTACGGAGGAGGTCCCTTTTTGCAGTTTTGTCTGAATCTGTCAGTCACTGCGCATTTTCTCAGAGCGAACTGCTTATAGATTCATTCTTGTACCGTATTGAAGGGCTCATCAAGCAACCGTGCCGATCTCCGTTCATCTTGACCACGCTACAGATCCAACACATGTTGAATACGCTTTAGATCTTGCAGAGAAAGGAATTATCTTTGATAGCATCATGGTCGATGCTAGCCATGCCAATGTATACGCGCGTTTAATCGTCCTGTATCGGTATATAGTGCTGATTTGATGTACCAGACCGATGAAGAGAATATTTCCCTTTCCCGCCCTTATGTTGACCGGGCGCACAAGTACGGGATCGCGGTAGAAGTGGAACTCGGCCGAATGGAAGGAGGGGAGGCAGGACTAAGGACAATTTCTGACGCCAAACTTACAGACCCCACGAAAGCCCTGATTTATATGAGGGGGTGAATTTGGTCTGCCCGAGGGGAAGTAGGGCACTAACCTCATGCTCTTAGGACGGGCGCCGATATTCTTGCTCCTAGCATCGGAAACTTGCATGGGCATTATGTCAACCCTCCCAGTTTCCGGCAAGATATGTGAGCGCATCTACACTAACCCACAGAACGTTACTCAAACAATCCGTTAAAGTCTTATAAATCTGAAGAACTTATTCAAGGGCGACATATCTTTATGCCTGCACGGTACTGCTGATGTACCAGATGAGCTATTTATTGAGTGCATCAAGAACGGTGTGAGCAAAGTGAGTACATTAGGATCTAGTTGATACCGTAGTGCGGCGTGCTCAACTTGACGCCAGTTTAATGTCAATACTGCTGCTAGGGATCCCTACGTTGAGACGTTTTCTCAAGGGTTGACGCAAAAGCCCTTCCCCGATGCAATAGAAGAAGCTACAGAAGTTTTTGCTGGAGTTTGCGAGCGGTTGTTTACGCTGTTTGGGTCTGCAGGAAAGGCGTAGAGCAGTTGATAGTGTGAGAATGATCTGCATTGGCACTTTGTATTCATGCCACCGGAAGTCATTCTCATTACGGGCGGTTCTGGATTCCTAGGTGGACTTGTTCGTCCAGCAATCCATGTAGCTTACACCACAGTCTGATCTATTGCGGTCCGGGATAGCTTGCGAAGGCGCTGATCGACAACGTCGGTCCCGATAGACTGAAGCTGATCCTCGTTGACGTCATCAAACCGAGCATCCCAGCCGGTGCCGAGGCGCTCGCCATTGTCGAGGACCTGCGGGACAGATGGCAGGTCGAGAGGCTGTTCAATACGTCTTTCGGCGTGCCCCATGTCGTATATTGCTTGCATGGTATCATGTCGAGAGCTTCAGAGGATGATTTCGACCTCGCTATGAAGGTCAGCGAGTTACTCTTTCGACACCCTATGCTGAAATGAGTAGGTAAATGTTGACTCTGTGCGCTTGTTGCTCGAAACCGCCCGTCGCTACAAAAGAGCGAAGCCGATCAAATTCATCTTTAGCTCTTCCCTTGCTGTATATGGTGGGCCCCTGGTGCGCCTTTCTTCATCGAGTATTACTCTACTATCGCTGAAAGCCGTCCAGCCAGATGTAATTACACCATCTACCCCTACCACTCCCGAAAGCACTTATGGCTTTACCAAACTAACATCCGAACTGATGGTAAACGAATTTTCGCGCCGTGGTTTCGTTGACGGGCGAATTGTCCGTCTTCCTACTGTGGTAGTTCGCCCCGGCGTCCCTTCTGCCGCAACGTCCTCGTTCATGTCAGGTTTGTGTTCCTACTTGCCATGTGACTTTTGAAATTCTGAGCATTCCGTTTTAGGCATAATTCGAGAGCCCCTCAAAGGATTGGAATCAATTTGTCCAATCGGTGATAACATTGAAAGCCCAGAGCTTGATCTACCTATATGGATCGCAAGTCCAGAAATCACCATAAAAAATCTGATTCACACGAGGTTAATACCTGCAGGACAATTTCTCGAACAAACCCGCGCCGTCTGTTTGCCAGGTATCGCTGTCACCGTGCGTGATGAGCTGTGGGCGCTCGAAAAGGTTGCAGGGAAGAAGGCATTGGAACTGGTAAAGTTTAAAGATGACCCCGTGAACCGCCGAATTGTATCCTCTTGGCCCTCGACATTCGACAACTCGTTCGCACTTAACCTTGCTTATTCTGTTGACGAAGGCGGGATTGAGGGGATGGTCTTAGGATTCAAGACAAAATTGGAGGCAGGCCTGGTTTAACTTGCAGACGAGTAGGGTTTTTATTTTTCTGAGGTCGAGCCAGGATCACTAGTTAGGTTAGCAGCACTGGCAGTGATGGCGTTGGACTCAATTATGCGTATCTTTCACTGGATTGTATCTCGCTGTGCGTAATGAATATCACACAACCTTTTTGTTTGGTGGCGGTTGATGCCATTTTCTGACACTTCGAAGACGTATTGGCTTACGATGTAGGTCATCCAGGGTCAAAGAAGATAGCGAATAGACAACGTTTGTACTCTTAATGCGTGCAACTTCCTCCGCGGATCGGATTCGCTTCACTACATGCATATGCAGGCTACTTATACATCAGTTAGTTTATATCGGCTTTACAAATTTCTCCAGATTTTTAACATATCCTCCACATCGGCCATCACTCCATGATGACACTTCCTTCCAAAGCTCGCTGTCTTCTCCCCAGGCCGACTTGAACCATATAAGAGAGCTACCCAGTGCAAAGTCGACAAAGGACACCTGTTCGCCTCTCACATACGGCCCTCCGTTCCTCTGCATCCAGCCATCGATAATATCGAAAGCTTTCTTAATTTCACTCCAAATCTCTTCCCTTTCCTTCCCAACAGGCGTCATCTCTTCTAGTTTCCTACCGAAAAACGCCTCTCTCGTGCGTCTAAAGTACTCTTGGCTCGCGGGATTCAACATATTCTCGTAAACAAGAGGAAGGGTGAACCGCGACAAGGATTTAAGTTCAGGTAATGTGTTGGTGACATTCATAATATAATCGTATTTTTCAATGCCGTCGAACCAAACACGCCGCGTGTCTGGGTATGTCTTGTCAAGATATTCAGCTATATGAGCCGAATTGGAAACGGCAGTTTTGGTGGACGGATCCCAAATCGCTGGTAAGGTATAAAAGGGAGAGCCATCGGGCTTGGTCTCCCCAGGTGAAATGCCTATCTCCTTGCATGTCGCTTCAATATCAGGGTACTCGACCCATTCTGTTGTGTAAGGAATGCCTTTATAGTCCAAAGTAAGCCTGCCGATGGTATGGCTGAGATGGGTTCACTCAAATGACTAGTAAATCAAACTTCTACCTTGTTCTCCAGGGGCTGGGCGCACAGGGAATCCCAGGTTTTCTGCAGGCTATGTCGTAGAAGATGATCTTGTCTGACATCAGGCAGTTACTCTCTTGCTCAGTACCTGAGCAAGCCCTTATAGGCAAACACATATATGCATTTGTCAAGTTCACGCCATTGGTTCCTGACAAGCCATAACTATGTTTGGAATCAAGAGATGTTAACACGATGGTATGACTTGCAGGGTGCCGCATCGTGAAATATGATTTCGTCGGACACCGGACTTGATATCGGACTTCCCAGCATCCAGTAGACAAGCGACCGCCAAGCAAAAGGAACAGTTCCTGACAGCTGACATTATTATTGCTTAACTACGGTGCTGACTTACGGTCTTCGCGTAGTATTGTCGTTTATGCAACGGTGCCCGTCCCAGGAAACACCGACGCACGAGAGACGGTGCTATATTTAGAATATAACATGTCGTTCCTACTTAGCAACGCGGTCTGGACTTCCGGGGGCCTCACCAGGGCTGACAACTTGGGCTGATTGAAGGCAAGGCGGACACAGAATGTCATTATTATGGGCGAACAGAAGTCTGGTCTGGTTCGTTATAATCAGTTAGGGATCGCATAATTTTTCCAGATTATCCGCGTATTTCCCCCACCGACCTTCATTCCAAGTCAGAATATCTTTCCAATATTCGCTCTCCTCTCCAAAGACCCTCTTATACCACATAAGGTGCCCCCCCAACGCAAAATCGACGAAGGACGCCTCCTCGCCTCGTGCAAACGGACCTCCATTCTTCTGCAACCAACCGTCGACGATATCAAACCCCTTCCTAACCTCATCCCAACGCTTAACCCTTTCTTCCCCAGTAGGCATTATCTCCCCTATCTTTCGACCGAACATCTGTTCCCGCGTTCGTCCGAAATATTCCTGACTCCGTGGGCTCAACAGTTTATCATGGATAAGCGGAACCAGGAACTGGTCTATATTCCTGAGCTCCGGTAATTTGTAAGCCGTCATGATATGGTTGTATTCTTCGATTCCATCGAACAGGACGGGTGGTGTGTCCGGATACGTCTCGTCGAGATATTTCGCGATATGGGGTGAATTGGATATGCCAGTCTTTGTGGATGGGTCCCAAATTGCAGGAACTGTATACAAGGAACTTCCATCTCGTTTAATGATACTGGGTGGGATGTTCAATTCTTTACACTTCGCTTCGATATCGGGGAATTCGACCCATTCCGTAGTGAATGGAATCCTCTTATAGTTCAACGTTAGCCTAGGGCCTAGCTAAGCACACACTGAGTGTAAGAGCTTATGAGTCGTTACCTAGTTTTCCATGTATTGGGGCTCCAGGCATAGTTAGATATTTTCGATGCAACGTCGTAGAGAATAATTCTCGACATTGGGTAGATGGTATGGATTTAGATTGTATGTAACTATGATCTGATGACAATGTAAATAACTGCCCGGGTTCCGGCCTTGGTTGTAAGCGGCACTCAAGTTCTCCGTTTCCTCTGCCTGGCTATCGAAAAATCCCCCCGCTGAACGGCAACATCTGACCACATATCGCTATATCCCGGCGCGTTGTCCACACTATCCAGGTCTCTCCTCCAGAACGACGATTCAGTGTCCCCAGGCTCCGCAGCTGGCTTTCAATTGACGAAAGGAGTATAGCAGGGAATATATATGTGCCACAATAGGGTGGAGTATAACCGGTCCGGACACCCTCTCCAAGCCTCGAGGACTAGACTGTACATTCGCGGTTTCTCTGCAATGTGACTCTCCTCCGTGAACACCGCCAATGGACGAATTTACGTGTGGAAAGCATAAGCCGCACTCTAATAACGTAGCGTGTAGAAAGAATCCCAAAACTCTTGTCCCGTAAACAATACGTGTACAATACCTCCAAAGTAACGCTCTGGGGTAGGTGCTTCTGATAAGGGTCTGTAATATGATAGACCTCAGCAATTACGGTAAGAGCCTTGTAACAAAACCCGTACCCGTACCCGAGACGAGATGAAATGAGATGCAACGACATTTGCTCATCTGACAAACAGTTTCTTTGATCTCAAGGGCCGAGCAGCACCAACTCGTCCCGTTTCCGACTGATACATTCGATATGCTTCACGAAGATGATCTGGCGATAAAGGTCCCGTCTCACCCCTCCGCGTTTGCACGGCTCGCGCTGCCCACGTATCGTCAATCATCATTGCATTTGTCCTTTTTTTTTTTATTTAAAGAAAAGCCATCAACAAACCTTTTTCAATCATTTCTCCAACAAATACTTTAGCAAAACCAGCCACAATCTGAGCGACAGGCTGAGACACTTGTTGTCCTACGGTCTGCTGTATAACCTGGCCAGACACTAAGCTCCTAACGAAAGTGATCTCGAGACGGGAAACATACCTTCTTTACAGCCTGTTTTGGAAGTGCATGTCGTCTATATGCCTCGAATCGATCATACTGAGCCGGCGCGAAATTATCCATAAGAACCCTGTCATTGCTATTAGCGTTGCATTAATAGCTATACGAAGCCAACTCACTTAAGATTCTCTTTGGACTGGCTCTGCCACGACAACTGGGCTGAATAGTCATCGTCCGCCATTGCCGGTAGAAGTTCGTCATCGCCTTCGCCGTCGTCATCCATCCCAGGTAATCTTGTCCCTGTTGTTTGAGCTTGAGTAACCGTCGTTTGTAATGTTACCCCAGGAGCAGTGCTTGGCATCGTCAGTAGTCCAGTTGTATCGAGCCTAGGTGTACTGGATGATCCGGGAAATGCATAAGATACATGCGTTGCCGTGCTTCCTACAGAAGTTGTGGCAATATTTGCAGTAGCAGATTGCGGTTGAACCTGAATAATAGGCTGCTGTTGGCTTTGCCCCTGGCTAGTAGGCGTGGCAGGCGTCAAGGGAAGCGCAGGTGTGCGGCTCTGCGTTGTTGTTCCACCAGTAATGGAAGTGACTGCCTGGTTCGTTTGGTTTGCATTGGTTGAAGATGAACTTGTTGGTAGAGCCCAGTGTACATGCGTATAATTCGTTGTTGTGAACGTCGGTGTTGGACTGTTATTAAGCGCGTCTTGTATGATTCGGGGTGGGGTGGTGCCTACACCTGTGGTTGCTCCTCTCGGCTTACGGCCACGTTTAGCGCCCGTTGTTACTACTGTGGCTCTTGGGCGACCGCGGCCTACAGGAGTGGGTGTTCTTGGTGTTTGTTGCGTTGACGCATTGTAGTTCGAGCCCGGTATATGCGGGGTAAATGGCGCACTCATTTTCCGAGGTTGTCAATAGCAGCGTACTGGAAGCGGTTTGTACTGGTTTGTAAGACCTTTAGTAAATAATATGTCCAAACAATACAGAAGGCATTAAAGTAAACGAGTATAGTAGATACAGATAAGATCTACCGAAATACACTTTTATACGCACCAAATGCGCAACAAAACGCAGGAGAAAGCATGTTTCCTTCATCTATTGTACGCGTTGGCGAGAGGGAACACTACAGGAAGTGCAATCGAATGTGGATGTGGTTGAGGCTCAGGTGAGCCTGGAGTGAGATCTACACCTGGAGGAGGTTGTAAGGGTGTAACAAGCTGCTCCGCCTGTTGCCTGGTTTGCAGTTAGTCATTAATAACAAGCAGAGGCCCAAAACTCACCCGAATGCATTGATGAGGTACTGATCGAGTATCAACTCTTTTTCCTCCTTTTCACGTTTAAGCTCTGCACGCGCCACACGCAACTCTTCTAGGAGGAATTCGTGCTCCTTAAGAGCATATCTATGCTTGGCCTTCATTAAGAGGTACATAACCATTGCTGGTGTGCGTCCCATGACAAGGCCTGTGTCCGACATGTAGTGTTGGGCGAGTTGTGCAGGAAGGTAGTCGTCTGATGAAGAATCCCCATCGCCCTCTTCAGCACCGCCTGGACGAGGGGATTCAGGGCGAGAGCTACGCCCATTCATAAAGCCACGGGTAAACTCATCCAGGCCTGCGTCGGGTTCTACTTTAAAAGTGTTGAATCCACCGGCCGAAGCAGTGTTAACCGGTTCGCTTGTTGGCATTGTCGTATCCTCGACATTCCGCTTTCGCTTCCTGGAGCCACCGCGTCCCGGAGCAGGGGGTTCAATGTGGTGCTGTTGTCGCATATGCTTGGCAAGAGCATCTGAGCGAGTAAATGACTTGTCACATTCTAAGGAAGTCGCCATTGTCGGTGGTTTAAAACGTGAGTGGAGCGGAATATGAACCTACCAGGTAGGTGGCAGATATATGGCTTTTCGCCAGTGTGGGAACGGATATGAGAAACGAGTGCAAAGCGAGACGTCTGTGGAAGTCCGCGCCTCGGACAAGTGGACCATTCACATGTATAGCTTGGCTTTTGAGATCCAATATGAACTGGAAGAAATTCGATCAGCCACGTTCAGTTATATTAAAACCTATATAGGACGTCAAGAGCGGGGACAGATAACGTTTTTACGTGTAGGCCGTACAAAACGTGATAAAACAAACCCAAAAAATAAAGGGACTTACCCGAATGAATATGCTCAATGAGCGTAGGTAGATGAGTAAAAACCATCCCACAATCGTCCCACATGCAGCTTGCAGATTCCCCATAACCAGCATCTGCGTACTCTTGTTGTACTCCGACTCCGGACGAAGCAGATGAAGGCGAGCCAGGGCGTGACATCGGAACTGCTGGCACACGAGGGGCTATGTTCACATGTGGTTGGGTTGAATCGACCACTTCCTGCTTTGGTACACGCTCGCTTGATAATGATACACTATCATCCGCAGAGGAATCTGAGAAAGATGGGGATGGCGGTGAAATAGGCGAGTCTGTCGCACTCGGAATGCTGCCTTCCATTTCAAAGCCCGCAGCGAAGTATGCAGGTGCGAATTGCTTCTATGTGAGCCTCGTAGCCCAGGTTGTCGGAGCGGTGTCGAATTTAGTTGGGGGGACAAGATTATGGTTTGTTCGCCTGGATTGTCATCTCCGCCATTGAAACTGAGGGGCAGACGTGTTTGGTGCTGTTAGGCTCCCGTTTCGTCGCTCTCGGGAGCAAATACACCCATATGTTCCATACCTTTCAGGCTGAGGCTATCTGGTACTATTAAACGTGCAGATTATTTTTCTCCCAACGAGCGCCCTGCTACTTTTCCAGACGTACAGAAGACATGTCATGTCATTGTCAAGAAGCTGGTGCACAACAAGCGCAAATAAAGAAGCGGGAGCCCAAAAGGGGCAACGGCGATCATGATCTGGAGAAAATTAGTCGTCTCGCCCTGACCTGCGCAAAATGGCTGTCCCACAGCCGGACTTTTCTTCAGGCATGCTCTTCACGCTGGCGACCGAAAAGACTGCGCAGTATGGTCCCAGACTCGGAAACATCCTGCTGAAACGTCCCGGATGTCCCCAACAAGGCTGTTCGATCCCCACACCAAACTTCCTCGCATCAACTTCGCGTGGCGTGGTACCTCACCTTTCACGAGATCATCACAATCGGACGGAGGCCATACGCTGGGTTAATGTGCCTTTTGAGACATTGTAAGTCAGACCCCTTGTTCTTGCTCGATATGCGTTGAAGCCCTGTAAGCTGTTGATTTTCTTATCTACGCAGCTTAGAACAGAACCCACCTGTACCAACGCTTCAACGCGGAAAGCAACCCTTGCATACATTTCTCGGATTCAATCCTAGTAGACATGTGTTATCAATGACCATCCGAGACCCGTCCGACGGAAAGGGCATGCCTCCTAATGGAAACGACCACGTTTCAGCACATTGCTTGAGAGGCGTACGGAAGGTGATTGTAACCTCTTTATTTGCACCTTCATACCTAACTATCCTCTCACGCCCTGCAGATCTCTCCGTCAGATTGGCGTTCATATGTCCTGGCATGTCAACCGGATGTTGTCGTTGCACTTTCAGATATACCATTCAAGGACCCACCTTATTCTCAGAAACGTCTTGCGAAAGGTGTCGATAGGTCTATCAAATGGCTGGCGGACATCCTTCGTCCTATCGCGCCTTCAAAGAATGGTGCGGATCTACATCCTTATCGGCCAAGTGTCCTCGTTCACATGGCCGGAGGGACAGTCATCGCGGCACGACGAGCGTTTTCTGATAGTTTGTTGGAAACCCTACATGGAAAAGAAGCAGAACAAGTTACACCACTGCGTTGCCTTGATGAAGGCGTGGTAGGTTACACTTTCGACCTAGTCCCTCTACGACTTTCTCTTGAAGCTGTCATGAGAAAAGCCACAGCTGCCGTATCGTCGGACCCAATAGAGGAAGTAACTCCACAGTGTTCCGTCTCGACAGATCACCTCATTCCACTGATCAATGCCTCTCTCGAACCTCTTCCCGCCACGAAGCTGCGCGCTGTCAACACTGCTGTCTCTCCGCACGAAATTCTCCGAGTTATTCAATCATCCGGGATTGACCTCTTTGATGCACACTGGGCACAAAGAGCCGCACACGTTGGCATAGCATTGGACTTTACGTTCCCTGCACCTCTGTATGTTCATGAGAACGCTTCAGATAAGGATGCCAAACCACGAATAAGGCCCAACGGAAAATACGACATAGGACACAATCTCTATGACTCTGTCTACGCAATCGATTTCTCCAGTCTCTCAAGCTGCTTTTCACCAGCATCGGCTACTTCCGTCGCAACAGACGGGAGTTCCGATAAGTTCAAAGCACAAAGTAAACCAATATGCCCTTGTCTCGCTTGCTCGCCAATGCCGCCAGCTACCCGGATCTGCCACGGTCCACCAGAACTCGAAGTCGAATCATCCCCATCAGAAACTCAAACCTACCCCCCGCCGTTTACGCGTGCTTATATCCACCATCTACTACGAACGCACGAGATGTCGGCTCATTCACTTCTCGTTATGCACAACCTGAGTGTCCTCGATGCGTTTTTCGCAGGTGTGAGGGACATAATCCGAGGACCTGACGATCTCTTTGAACGGGAGGTAGAAGGATTTGTTGAGACTTATGACGAGAATATGGTCGTGTTTGAGGAGGCCAGTGTGAATTGGCGCGATGTTGACCTTGCGAGGGGAAAGGGGAGGCTAGCGAGGGAGAGAGTAAGGCAGGAATCCATTGGTAACTTGACTACTGTACACACCTAATTTCTGGGATAAATGTGATGTGGGATAGGTTTTAATTCGCATGAAGGATACTACGCGCGGTGGAAAACCTGTCAATTCGTTGCTAAGGAAAAAGATAACACTACGTAGGGGGCACATAAATGATCGTGGTAAGCCCATGGTAGGAAACATTCAAGTTGCTGTTTGCAGACACCTAAGCGAACTATAATAATACACCGTGATCGTATGTAATTATGCACATATGTATGCGTCATAGGGACTGGGTATCATTACAATATGTGGCAACAACACTAGTCGCAATATCCCACGAACTATGTACGGGAAAAAAGTGGCCATATGGCACACGATTGGCTGGTGGGCTTCAAGGATGGTGAGAATAGTAACTTGGTGGCGGACTGGGTGCTCCATGTGGACTCGCCACGATGGACTGATATGGAACGTCCGTCGAGTCCAAATCTTGAGATGCTGAACCCGCTGCGTGCCCATCGTTTTGGGAGTGGGAATGCGATGAAGTATACGCTTCTTGCGTCGGCGTCTCCGCGACATCAGATGAAACAGGGCTTGCATGCCGTGCCTCTAACCGAGAAAGAGTTTCGACTGGCCTGATCAGTGCGGACGGAACCGGCGCATACACGGTCGAAGTCGATTCCATCGCCGAGGGCAGGTTATGTAACGTCCTCTCGCTCTCGGCAGGCTCCTCGATACCAGCATAAGGGTTGGACATATCCCACTCCACTTCCTCTTCATCACGCGGCTGTCTCAATCCGTGGATCATTTGGTATCCTTGGGAATAATCCACTGCCCGCTCTGGGGCAGGAGCGAAGAGTTCAACTTCGGAATTATTTTGGACCGCGCCACGACGGTCCCACTGTTGATACGGGGTGTGAGGGCTGGTGAGCGGAATAGAATCAGAATCAATGCTTGTAGTCGACGTTAATGGCATGCCATCTTTTGCCATTTTACCAATGCTTAAACAAGCATATTAGAGATAGTTCGAAGTAGTGTGTGTCCCAGACTTACCGTGCTCGACGTCTTTTATAGATTATCTCAGGCTTCACTTTGTTCATTTGATGCAGAATGTACCACATCGCTAACACCGTCACAAGGATGCTAATTGCCAGCACAACATCACCTATAATCTTGCTTTTTCTAGTTCTAGTGCCTGAAATACGTCAGCGAAGGTCAGAGAAAAATGGAATCACAAACCGGTGGCGGACCCCTCGAGGACGACACCAATATAAACAGTAATGAACTGTTTGGGTAAAGATAGGATGGCAGCTATCGAAAACACTATGATGCCCATGCCGCATGCCGAGAAGACAGCAGTTGTGACTAAAATAATTATTATTAAGTGAGCAATAGGTCGAGAACCGATGGCTTACAATGGCCCGGGATGGCGCTCAGTCGTGCTACGAGCGCGATCTTAAAACCACCATCTCGAACAACCTTTGCCAGGCAAGCATAGGATATCTTTGTCCTCTCGAGCTTTTCTCCACGAGAGCGACAGCAGGCTTTAAAGGCACTGTAAATGTGAATTAAATGAGAAACGACCGTCAATAAACAGGAAAGCGTACTAGAAGTTGCCAACTTCACCAATGAATGTACCTGCGGCAACAATAGCAAAGCCTATCCCGAGTCCCCAGACCACACCACAAAGGATCGCAACGATTTCGTGGCCGAAGAGCTACGATATTAATTTAAATCTCCGGTGAAGGAAACCAAACCTTACTGGAGGGAATGATATTACAAAAAGGACCGCAATTGGTATAAGCCAACCAAAGCGTAACCTGTGATATCATCAGCAAATATGGCTCATGTTATTGGAATCCCGATGGTTACACTCACTTATGTACCCATACTGTTACTGGTGTTAACCCATGTACTATTTGGGTATGATACACCGTTATTAGAGCTGTGATCACGATTATTATAACCAATGCCACGTAATACCCTACGAGTTTCGATGGAAAGAAATGAGAAAAGTCAGAAATAAGGCAAATACATCACTCACAGAACCATTCCTTCCTCAACCAAAACTTCCAATTCATCATTGCCTTCCAATCAATAGCACCGGTTTGTAGCTCTCTTGTTTCGCTCGGTGTCGGGCTAGGCGTTCGGATATGGTTTCCATGCAAAGGTTGGCTTGAGTTAATGGCAGATGACATTGACAACGATGAATACTCGGCGCTGGCCGGGGCTTCGTAACGACGGTCATCATGAATGGGGTCTTCGAAAGGATTCCTCAGTTGGGCCGTGCGATACGGAGGGGCCGGTGCCATCGGTATAAAAGAGCGCTACAATGGGTATCAGGGATATCTCAGATATCACACTACGACGCTGTTTCAGAGCGCCAAGGCGGGACGACGGTGAAGGAAGATGCAAAGTTATGGTGGGACTCGGATTCCGCCCGCGCCGTCCGGCCTTCGGAACACATGTCCAAACCGGGTAGCCACTCCATTATCATATATCATTAGTGTGGCGTCTTGTACAGTGTTTTGCGCCATCCCTGAACATGCATCAATTCGACATATCTACGTAACAAGAAAACGACTCGGACCGTCAGGAGTAATAAGCCGTTTTTGTTGCATGACGAGCAGCAACACCTTACTCTAAAGTGGTGCGAGTACATGCTTAGGCAGCAATCGTCTGCGCGCAGCTCTTTGAATGTGACCTCACGTGACTCACCTCCAGCATGCTCCTGCGAAAAATCGGAAAATCCATCATTCCCGCGATTGGATACGGTACGGGGGGCATCGGCGTTCCCGGTTACGGCCCCCTCCAGCCTTTTGAAGACCGCCTTAAGGTATTCCTAGTAGTCGCCACTATGCTCGTTAAATGCATACCTGTACAGGTCTTCGATTATCTTTATGAAAGTGGATGTGTACATTGGGATACGGCAGACATCTACGGCCAAGGAGAGGCACTCGTCGGCGAATGGTCCGGTTATGATCACCGTCTAATAGTATGGCCGACCGTTGATGCCCCGGAATAGGATTCGTCGCACGGGGAAGAGGGATGATATTTTTGTAGCGACAAAGATTGGCCTTACGCCTCAGGGGACTCGTGGCGACCCGACATATATCAGAGAAGCCGCAGAGCGATCGCTAAAGAATATCGGCGTCCAATATCTTGATTTGCTTTACCAGCAAAGGTAGGCCTTATCGCTCCAACTTTTCTCATGACTCTCAGTCTCTAATATAAAGGGTCGATCCGAATACCCCCATTGAGGTATGCCATATGATCGTTCGCTCGACATACACAATCATGAACAAGTAAACCATTATTAGTTGACTATCAAAGCAATGGCTGAACTTGTTGTGCAAGTCCTTATGGCTTGTTTCATCGTTACTACACCTGACTGGAGTAAATGACCTTATCAGAGAAGGGAAAGTAAGATATATTGGGCTATCCGATCCCTCGGTTAAAACACTTCGCCGCGCACATGCAGTCCACCCTATTGCAGCTGTGCAAGTCGAGTTTTCGCCTCTCGTTCTGGATGCAAACCAGCCTCCTCATGACCTGATCCAAGCGGCGAAGGAACTGGGCATCGCCATCGTCATCTATTCGCCTCTAGCACGTGGCCTTATAACTGGCCGGTTTGTCAGTGCCTTCGCTTCTTGCCTACTTTGAAATGTCGCTAACACCTGCCCCAGACATCCCCTGCGCAATTCGAGCCAACTGATTACAGACTCGGTATTCCAAGGCATCGTCACAACATTCACCTTGCAGTCATACCCTAATTTCTTTCACAGGTACTCAAAGGAGAACTTTCCCGGCATTCTGAAAGCTGTGTCGGAGATCGAGTCAATTAGCAAGCCACACGATGCCACTCCGGGACAGGTTACGCTGGCTTGGACGCTTGGCCAAGGAGACAACTTCTTTGTTATTCCCGGAAGTAGAGATGTTGGAGTAAGCGCCGGATACAACCTGTCGATATTTGTTTCCTGATCATGCTCCGCAGCGGATAAAGGAAAATCTCGAGTCTTATAACGTAAAGTTGTCTGGAGAAGATGCACAACGTCTCTGGGACGTAGCACGAGCTACAAGTAAAATCGTTGTGGGGGACAGAGACACACCACTGGGTTCGGCAGCAGCCTTCCTCGACACGCCCCCTCTGATAAACGACTCATCCTCATGCCTTTTTTGATTGACGTAATACATACTATAGGGTCTATTACTCAAGCTGATGGACCGGTGTACTAATACTGTCCCACTTCGTCTATTGCTCGCTACAACGATGTCCATATCTACTAATGACTTATTCTATTTTTGAATTCGGGAGCTTTGCCTAATAGCTGTGAACATGAGAGGGTAGCCGGAGGCTGTTACGGAATCATTCATGTCTTCATCGCAGCTTCGAAAACACTACGATGACCAAGGATATGCCCTGGTGCCGGATCTAGTCCCATTATCTGAGTTTGGCCCTCTGCAAGATGCATGTGCACGAGTCATCGATAAGACACGCAAAATGGAGTGGATGCATAGACGAACTGTAGGGAAACAGTTTCCACCCTTCGATGACAAGAAAGAATTAGATGTATGGGGAGTACAACACATCATGCATCCCGATCTACAGGAGGGCGTGTTTGTAGAGTGGTACACTAGTCACAGGTTAGTTGATGTTGCGAAAGAACTCTTGGGGTGCAAAGAAGAAGACCTGCAAATGGGTAAGAGAAGATCTACGTCGCAGAAAGTATTTTGTTTATATAAAGGTGTCGTAGAGCTCTTTAACCTGTTAATCAATCCCGAAAGGAACAACTTCGCCTTGAGGTGGCATCGGGATGACGTCAGTGAGAAAGCAACTGAAGAAGAGGAAGGGAAGGCTTTGGATGTCTGGCATCACGGAGTACGTGCAGCGGACTAAAAGAATAAGGACTAACGCATCCGAAGGTACAATGGAATACGTGAGTCGTACTGCATTGAGTGATATGTTGGGGAGGCAAAACAGTCCTCTGTATAGCGCGCTGTACCGCGATACATGCCTATACATCGTTCCAGGATCGCACAAGACTCTGCGAACCACTGAACAGAAAAGGCGTTCTGAGACAATGACGCCACCGAAGGATCCGCTCGATATGCCAGGCGTAATGCAAGTCATCCTCGAACGTTGGTATTTCCTTGTAATGCTTCAATTTATGGGGGTGATGACCCAGCGCCCTCTCTAGCCGGTGAAACTGTGTTTTACAATTCGAACATTCTCCACTGCGCGACCTACGACAGTACCGTGAAGCGTGCGACGCTGCATGCTTCGATAGGTGATGTGAGAGGAGGCACGACAAGGGCGCGCAACGTCCTGCAACATGGACTCGAATGGATCAAGGATGAAGGATTCAAAAAGACTCTCGAGGAGATAAGAGACGACCTGGCGCGACAACGAGGATTTAGAATGTGGATGAATCTCCTGAGGATGCAAGAGGGCATCAACGTCGACAACCTTGGGTATTCTTTGGAGAACTAGATCGAACGACTTGTTGCATACATATGCGTTGGAAAGAATTAGACATTACCCTTCAGTACTCTGGAAAACTCTCAGGGAAAGGGAAAGGGTGTTATTATACGATAGATATGAGTAGCACAACATGAACTTATCTCACGGTTATTTGCTATGGTATTATGCGCAACACTTTATTACAAACTCAAACTCTTTCCTCCCACCTATGTGGACGAGTTTCAGGGCCAATCAGGAGAGGCACGCAGGGGTATTCGCACCTGTTCCATCATTGCATCAATCTGATCGCCGTCTTCCATCTCAAGCTGGTGCATTTTAACTTGGCGACGAAACGAAGAGAGACGGCAGCCCATACTTACTCTTGCGGGTGTGTCATCATCACTTATCCGTTGCCCGTCATACACAAATCTCAAGGTGCCTATATGATGTTAGCTGAGTATTTGCTTCAAGCAATATACCGTCAACATACCCGACTCTTTTTGGAACCGTTTCTAATCGCCTCCGCTGAGTCCTCCCCGCAATAGCAACGAATGGCTCTACATACCTCTGCAGCCTCGAATATCTTTGAAAAGCGCATAGTAGCCTTGACTTTAACAGTGATCTCTAATACAAGCGACCCGCGTCAAAAGCTATAGATCCATATACGCGGTGCGATACAATTTTGATTGAAGGCGAACATACGTTGTTTTTCAAATGAAACAATCAGGTTAAGTTTTGGCTTAACGTCGCCTTCGTGATCAGACATGACCGTCAAGCAAACTCGGCGAGGGGCGAAGGGGTGTGTGGAACGACTAGAGACGCGTTTTTGCACGTGCGACCGTGACAGTTGTGACAGTTGTGACATTTAATAGGCTAGTTCCCCAAGCTGTGTTGTAACATACCTTGTGTTAGAATTACTGTCTAGCTCTTAATCTTAATCCAACTGTATTTTCTTCATAACCTCTATTAGCATAGCAAGGATGAATTGCTATTGATAACTATTTTAACATTAATTTCTTGGTGTGCATCAATAATTCCCAATCTGACTTCTAGTCATACAGTGTAATCTTCATGATTTTAATATAGGGCACCATTAATTTGACAGTGTCTCCATTTTGGAAAGAATGGGGAGAGGTGTCTTCATATCAATCAGGCTCAGTACAGTAGTTTTTTTCACCTATGCAGATCAACAAATGGCACATGAAGTCTCCAATGATCTGTTGTGACCTATATATCATGGTTGGTTCATGGGTTGATGGCCCTGCCAACTTGGGTCACCTTGGTTGGTGTGGGGGGGGGGTGGTGTAGATTTGAAATGGGCTCAGACAGTTGGTAATGTACACAATGATGACAATTAGTGAACAGGATGTGACTTTTAATAAATAAGTCCTATGTACAAGCTATTGGCAAAGTCTAAGTTGAAACACTTGGGGTGTGCTGCATGAAATCTGGTCCAAAGCTTCAGA
>JNHY02000146.1:0-34530 GCA_001691755.2 Amanita polypyramis BW_CC | reverse complement strand
TAACAGCAACAGGGGCAGGAGGGAACAGTAGAGAGAACAACCTCCACTGCATGACCTGGGAGAAGAGCCACAGCAACAGCTGAGCTGGGCCAGAGGGACAGAGGGGCATCTTGAAGGAGGCAGAGTGAACCAACAAGGTGGCTCATGGCCTTGTAGTTACACAGAGATAGGGAACAGGAATGCCCAAAGAACTCTTGAAGAGAGTTCCAAAAGGCATCAATAGAGAACACAAGGAAGGCTGCGGCTAAGGCAGAGGGAGCAGGGACATAGTCGAGGTCGAGCGGTGACCACTACGACGGGGCGTGCAAGGGAGATGGTGGTCACAGGTCAAGAAACGATGTGGCTCAATCGTGATTGTCACTTCGTAGCACCCCGTACCTTGATCACCTTCAAATGAACAACTATACAGACACCCGGATGGCAACAGCGAAGTTAGATGCGCCTTCTCAATATGCAGATGTTACAATGGCAACCGCTAAGGGGTACACGCTTGCGAACGATGTCACAATGGAAACTGCTAGAGAGAATGCAACCACCGTTAGACGAGGGTTCCAAGTCTGGGAGCGTGATCTATTGAACAGTCCAGAAGTCAAGAGAAAAGCCACGGTGGCTCAGCTATGTGAGTCAATTTGTTGAGCATCGCAAGTTCATTCAACAAGGCGGACAGATTTTCTTGATTACTACTTCCAGTCCCTCGCATATCTATCCTCCCGCAAGGAGAGGCGTGCCAAATTTGACAAAGACACCACCTCGCGTAAACTAAACCAAGATGATTATACGAAAGAGTTAAAATCTTATTGCGGGCGCGAAAGAGTTTTGCTGCGCCGAAGACGAGCGAAGTTAAAAGTTGACCAATTTCATATTATTGCCCAGGTGGGGCAGGGTGGATACGGAGAGGTTTTCTTAGCACGCAAGGCCGATTCTGGAGAGGTTTGTGCACTGAAGAGAATGAAGAAGCGCACCCTGTTCAAGATGGATGAGGTGGCTATATCCCCTTTTATAAGCACTCTCTTCTAATCATTTCCAGATTCGACATGTACTTGTGGAGCGCGATATTTTGACTGCAACGAAGACGCCATGGCTTGTTCGTCTATTGTACGCATTTCAAGATCCGGAGCACGTGTATCTGGCGATGGAGTACGTGCCGGGAGGAGACTTCAGAACACTTCTCAATAATTCTGGGGTGCTTAAGGAACAGCATGCGCGATTCTATATTAGTGAGATGTTTGCTGCTGTAGTCGAGCTACACAAACTTGGTTACATTCACCGCGACCTCAAGCCCGAAGTGAGTGATCCTGACCCGTGGAAAAGCGTCAATTCTCAGGAATTTTCAGAATTTCCTCATAGATAGCACTGGTCACGTTAAATTGACTGACTTCGGGCTGGCAACTGGCGCTTTGAACCCTAAAAGGATTGAGTCTCTAAAGATTAAGGTAATATTGCCTACTTACTGTATGTTAATCAAACGAGTTGATGATTTTAGTTGGAAAAAGTGAAAGATACCCAGATTATCCACCGCTCTACGATGGAGCGACGGTCCATCTATCGATCTATCCGAAATCAAGACCCAAGATACGCTGATTCCATCGTCGGCTCGCCAGACTACATGGTAAATCGACTCGTATGTCCGTTTAGCAGTATTTAAAGAAAGACAGGCACCTGAGGTCCTTCGCGGCAAACCGTACACCTACTCCGTTGACTACTGGTCTCTCGGTTGTATTCTGTTTGAATTTTTAGCCGGCTTCCCACCTTTCAGCGGCAGCACGCCAGAAGAGACATGGACGAACCTGAAGAATTGGACCAAAGTGCTCAGAAGGCCGGAGTACGATAAGCCGGAAGATCTCGTATTTAATCTAACTGATATTGCTTGGGATGCTGTTACGAGGTACGCAACAGTAAAAATGAAGATTTTTAATTTCTAATTACTTATTGTAATAGATTGATAGCGCATGCTAGTGTCAGATATTCCAGCCTTTCTCAGGTCGCCTCCCATCCTTTTTTCGCTGGTGTGAAATGGGACGATCTACGATCCGTTCGTGCGCCATTCATTCCAGCTCTGGACTCGGAAATTGACGCAGGATACTATGATGATTTCACCTCTCCTGATGATATGGCCAAATATGCAGAGGTTATAGAAAAGCAGAAAAATGTTGATAAAGTGAAGGAGAAAGACGATCCATTTAATCGAGGTGTCTGGGTCGGATTCACATTCGGCAAGAATGGACCTGGCCCAAAGGCTAATTTCGTTGGTGGTAATGATGATGGTTCATTGGCTACTATTTTCTAGTTTAGATGCTTTCGTTTTGCTTGCTTGTAGAGTCTTGTTACGTGACTGTGACAAAAGATCCTGTTAACGTTTGAAGATAATGTTAAAAGTGCATAAGATAGGTAAGTTAGCGTCTCTCCAGTTTGCATTCTCACTAGTTATCACCTTAGGATCGTTGTTGTTTTGTCCAAGTTGCGGCACTCTCCTAGCTTTACCGAAAGATGGGGAGGCGGTAGTAACGTGCGAGCAGTGCAATCACGAAGAACCCACAAGTTGTATGTTATGGACAACTCCACACCTCTGTATCTCTCTGACAATGATTGTCAGCATACGAGAATATTGAAATAACCACACGTTCTCACCCGGATGCATTCCCTTCAGCATTAAGGCAGAAGCGGAAAACTCAGACAAAGAAGCATGATAAACGTGATGAGGGTACATTGGTAAAGTGTGACGCTCAAACGCTTAGACTACCTCTTATGTTATGTTAGGTGTCCGAGAAGTGCCCCGTTTGTGGGCATTTACAGGCGTACTCAAAGGAAATGCAGGTCAAACTTCAGAATTTTCACACTTATTGGCTGATTATCTAACTACTCTACAGCTACGAAGTGCAGACGAAGGATCAACGATTTTTTACACTGTAGGTCTATGGTATATTACTCGTGGAGGCCAAGATAACCTGTACATGCAGTGCAGCTCGTGCAAGCATGGGTGGCGTGTCAACAATTGACGCGGACGGGGTTATTATACATAGACACCAACACTGCAAAATAACGTGACGATGCCGAAGCCACCAAGCACGCTGGCTGCTAATGCGACAGCAGTTTCTCGAAAGGGGATGGGATCTTTAGGTAGACTAGATGATGCATGAATAGAGAGAAGGGCCCGGAGAAGGCAGATTCTTACGTAGAAAAGTAGAAAGCAAGGGCGAAGGTCAGTGCGAGCGATAAGAGGGCCAAGTAAGGCAACAATGCAACTGGTACGAGAGGAGCAAAGGGAGATAATACTGCGTGGAGAGCCTGAAAAGCAGTGAGTAGAGGGAGCGGAGAGGAGACAGAAAGCAGCACCTTGATTGAGTCGTAGTCCATGTTCGTGTGACTCGCTCAAGACGCCGAGCGACGTGTCCCCAAGTGTGAGACAAAGCACGTGTCAACAACCTTATCAACCCTTCCTGTTCCCTCGCCTCTCCACCCTTTCACCATGTCCGCTGCTCAACGAGTCCAGCAACACCCCCTCTACATCCAGGCCCACGCCAGGTTCTCCTATCACCTCAGTCAGCTTGACAAAGAGGTACGCAAGCTTTTCATCCTACCTTCTCATCTCACCTTTGCCTCTCAGCTCGACCGGTACCCTGCACTTACATATGTTGAACGACGCACTCAGGTACCAAAATCCTATGTCGCCATTAGCGGGGTGGCCCTCGTCATAATCTTGCACCTGGTAAACCCCCTTGCGGCACCTGTCTCCAATCTTGTTGGCTTCGTCTTGCCGGCTTTCCTCTCTCTCAAGGCCATAGATGCACCAGCTCCCAACGACGATGTTCAATGGCTCACATATTGGGTCATCTTCGCCTTCTTCAATTTCGTTGAAAGTTTTGCGCTCCGTCTTGTCCTCTATTATTTAACATGGTACTTCCCATTGAAGACTGTTATCCTCCTCTGGTTGCAGCTCCCCGCCTTCCGCGCAAGTTCTCTAGCTGTTTGCTCTACATACTGAACTTATTTTTCCAACAGGGTGCCGAAGTGGCATATTCCAAAGTATTGAAACCTATACTTTCCGAAACGCGAGTTGCCGTACCCCCTTCCACGAACACAGAGACACATGAGTAATAGCAGTTGGACGTCTTTAATATCCCATTTTCGTATTTCGCTCCCCTACTATACATTCGCACGACAAAAGTATTTCCCGCTCCTAGATCAGTTTGTATCGATTGAGATTTCTATTATTCCCCGTCTTTGGTATGGTATTTTGTTGAAAGCGTGAATTTAGAACTCTAATCGACAGTACGTGACTTATCTGGCAATATATGAATATACTCATGATTAATGCTGAATAGCTACGGTCACTACCACGACTCATTAGAGGATTTCTAAGAGGATATCCAGCCCATCACTTCCGCGGCGCGGGATCGAATCGCCAAGACTGATTAACTTGTTTCGTCGCCTACGAACTGCGAACCTGACGACCTAACCCACTGCTCCTTTGCTGGCATTGTCGGTGGACGCAGATCAAAATGAGGTTGAATGTGATACTAGTCATATCCATGTTTCACAACGGCAACACATAGGTAGGTATATACAGATGAAAAAACACATACTATAGGGCCAGCTATAATAACTCACGAGGGCCTTGAACTCAAGGTCGTCGATGCCGACTTTTCTTCACGACAAAGACGATGTTGTGTGAATCGGTCGCAATATTACAAGCAGAACCACAAAAAAAAACAGATTGATAACACCATTGAGTGCATCCTTTTTGCATCCAAGCCGGGTTTGAAGGGGCAAAGACCGCAGTGGGAACTACCCTTCACTGAGACACCTTTGGGAGGGGGGCGGAAATAGACAAGTTTTAACATTGTGCAAGAAGACTTACAAAACTAGCCCATGTACCACGGCCACTGTGCTGCAGCCCGTTCCCTTGGCATGGGGAACGCATTAATAGAGTCCGCTATACTGTGAATTTTCCCAGTCGGCGAGCAGTCACCGCCGCCATATCGCTGCACTCCGGCCCGCACTGGCGTACACGTGAACGCCACTACCATACCTTCTTTAACGTGTGACTTTGATAGACTCGGGACTACATAATAAGTCCTTCTTGGCATTACTGAATGTGCGTCCTCTCTGTTCCTATCCGACGGTACAATGTCAAAGGTCGCTGAAAAGGAGAAAGGCTACGGCAGTGATAACGAGGCTCAGCAGCAAGTCGTCTATGGGCGTCCGAAGGGTATAAGGGACATTTATATGCATCCTGCCACGCAGGTTTGTTCCGTGACAATTCACTGGCTCAGTTTTGACTAATGGCGGACAGATATGCATGTTGGCATTCATCTGTTTTATGTGTCCAGGTACCGCTGTTTTGCCTTCCATTACTCGCAACAGCTAACGAGTCTTTGCTTTACGAGGCCTTTTCAATTCCTTGAACGGATTGGGTGGTGGTGGTCAGGTTGATGAAACCACAAGCGCCAAATCAAATTCAGCCTTATACGCGACTTTTTCTGTAGCCGCCTTCTTTGCGGGGTATGGTGTAATGTTATCAAAGTGTACCCTTTCTCTAACCTACCTACAGTTCGATCAGCAATAAGTTGGGTCCTCGCTTGGCACTGCTTTTGGGAACTATGGGGTATAGTCTCTACATTGGATCATACCTGTAAATGGATATTCCCTACATCACAAGACGCCCTCAAGTGATGATTTATATAGTGCGCTGAATATTCATCCTATTACAGCAAAGGGATTTGTCATTGCTGCTGGCGCGATTCTTGGCATATGTGCCGGATTGCTTTGGACTGCACAGGGTTCACTGATGTTGGCTTATCCGACAGAAGCCCAAAAAGGTAGATTCATCAGTATTTTCTGGTCTATCTTTAACCTCGGCGGGGTCGTCGGCGCTGCTGTTGCCCTTGGTCGAAATATCCACTCAACGGTTAGTTCGTACACTGCTTGATAGCATAATTTAATTCTTCTTTCTCCAGGGAAACCAAGGTAAATATAATGTCTAACAAACTTCTAATGTATTGAATACTGTCCCACTACAGTTGACAATGGCACCTACGTATGGAACATTTTCATAATGTCGAGCATTATATGACTATTTCCCTTTGGGTTAGATTGGTTTCATTGTTTTAACCGGGTTCGGCGTATTAATTCCGCTGTTGATGGTCGATCCCGATAAAATGGTTAGAACAGATGGCACGAAAGTCACGATTCAGCGCCATCCATCCTGGAAGGCTGAGATATATAGTCTGTGGGTAGCCTTAAGAACCGATCCTATGATTGTTCTCCTATTCCCTATGTTCTTGGCTTCCAATTGGTTCTACACATGGCGTGGGTGAACCACTCGTATTCAGATTACACTTGTTAACTAGTCTGCCAGAGTTCAATGACTACAATGGAGCAATATTCGATATCAGCGCGCGTTCACTAAACAACCTAGTTTATTGGATTGCTCAAATTATAGGCTCCGTCATCATAGGCTTTATTCTTGACCAGAAGAAAATCCGCCGTCGTCTACGTGCCTTCGCTGGGATTGGGATTTTAACAGCCATGGTTTTCTTAGTACATATCTGGGCATATTTCTACCAGAAGTATGTATCAGGAAATCTTCGCGGTTTTGACTAAATCACTGTCATAGACAATATACCAGGGAATCAGCTGCACAAAACGAACGAATCCACATCGGAGATCACGCTTATCCTGGCAGAATCATGCTGTATATTTTCTGTGGCATGCTTGATGCTATGTGGCAAACAACTACTTACTGGATTATGGGGGCCATGTCTAATGATCTTGCCAAACTTGCCCACTTCACTGGTTTTTGTGAGCCATCATGACCATTGATGCGTATTAATATCTCTTGAAAGCTTTTACTGCAGATAAATGCATCCAATCCGCTGGAGCAGCTGGGGCATTTGGAGCAGATGCTCAGAAGAAACCGTGAGTTTTCGAACACTTAGTCCTCTGATGCTATTCAAAAATCTAATACGCAGATTCATGAACATCTTCATCTCTACATGGGTCCTTCTCGCGGCCGGTATTATCTTTGCTGTACCTATGATCTATTTCCGAGTCAAGGATCACACTGATTTTGAAGGCGAAACCTTGTAAGTACCCTTAGACCTCCTTATGTTTTGAGGCCTTGATGACCGTATCAGGGCGCATATGGATGAACAAGGACATGTTCAATACCCTGAGGTGGCCTCAAGAGGGGTGTCTGCAAACGACGGGAATTAAGCGTTGATGTTATTATGATTTCGATGAGAGATATACTGTACACAAATATATACCTTGTTCACAGTTTGGATGGGCCCACCCTGTCCAGGTTTCGTCTTTCTTAGTGATGTAATTATGGGACAATATACCCAACGCTATTTTCAAAATATATACGTATACTTTGATGTGTGTGCGCGGCGCGTCCATCATCTGTCAATGGTAATATAAAAGAGCTACACATCCAGGTTTCTATCAATTATTGATTGAATACCGTAATATCCATACCTAACGCTCATTCAATTATCGGCAAACTTCTGACTGGCTGGTAGACTTTGCAGAGCAGAACTATATCCCTGAATAGTAATTCATACCTTGACAGCGCGAAAGAACCGGTCCAGAAAGCGATGTAAACGCCAGCCATTGGCCCAGGCTCACAACAATCTGTATGAGCAAGTTAATACTAGCGAACATGAATTAATAAAATAACCTTGTCATTCCAGAGCGTTGTTCTGAGAGCAACAAAGCACACGAGATATAGATGCAAGAGGGAGTGGGCTGTCTAGATAAGTTCAAATTTGAAAGATAGCTGATGCACATGTTACCGGGTGTGGTATTGGTTGCCGTGAGTCCACCGCCACCGCCACCATCGACACTAAATGGATGACCAAGGTTTGACTTTGCAACAAAAATACCGTTTTGACTGGATCCGGTATTCCGAAAAGAATACACACCTTATTTTCTTGAAAACGGAAGATCTTCCGGACTACCTACCGTTCAAGACAGCCAACGGTATTCTTATACCGAACAAGAAAGAAAGTGGGATGTCATCATTAGATGTCCAGGTGGACTCTAAAACAAACACTGTGCCTCAAAACTAGAGGTAAGATTAAAGACGTCATCCAGATCTGGTTATAAACGCCTTCATGACCTAGCTGAAGATTATGTTGCAACCCTCGCACGATTCATGAGATGAGTACCAGGGAATATAGGGAGAGATTCCATCAGGAAGCCGACGAAAATTGCATGTATTGCGGAGACTCGCGTCAGACCCGTGCGCATGTTGTGTGTCCTTGCGTAACGTCCGAGCGTAAATTCTTTTCAATTCTGGATATTTGTTGTTCTCCGAGTTCTGTTAAAGTTCTCTTTGACTTCCTAAAACACAATTGATCAGCGGCGGCATTTGACGACGCACCAGATGCAATTTGAATGCGATAACGAAGGTTTATACCGACCGTTTCCTGTTTCATTTCCTGTTTAGCTCGATAGTATTTGCTCTCGTCCATGTTCTTTCTGGACTTACAGTTGAGACGAGTTCACCCCGTCTCCTTACTTTGGTTTCTTCGTAGTTACCAGTGTCATGATGAAAAATACGGCGTTCTGCGGAATTGATGCGACAACATGTATTACGCCCTCGAAATACATGGTACTCTTCATTTCATCGACCAAAATATCGGGACCGCCGCACGCGAGTGAAGCTCCCCTCTGTTTTAGAAGTTTAATATAATTTGCTTTTTGGGAAAGTAAGCCGGGACCCACAAGACCTTCTGAAAGAGAAATATGACTATGGGAAAGACCTGGCGGTTTGAGGAAACTGACAACTATGCTCTAATTCTTTAGAGACGAGATCTGGAGGACCTTTGGCTTGGACACCTCAGCGACCTCCCGCAAAACCCGGTGGAGAATCTGTCTAAAGGGTACTGGTATTATTATTATAGTTACACAACAATAGAAGCACCCAACTAATCGTCTACATTACTAGAAAATACATTCTAGGTACCATATGATCCCTCCGTCGACATTGAACTTACACCATTATCGTCCCTTTAAACACGTGGCTACTTGGTATTGGGGTGAAGGATAGAGTGATTTTGAGATAATGTCGAATTCACCTCTCCTGCACTGCTGAATTGTATTGTCGAGAGCGGCCGGCCTCTTCTGCTGTTAACGAATTGTAAGTCCAAAGACTTGTCTTGGTCCACTATTCCTTGCTTGCGTTGTTGGTGGACACGGATCAAAATGAGGTTGAACGCGATGCCAGCCATGCTGAAGTTCTAGAAGTAGCTCAGCGCCGGATACATGTACGAGGCGACAAAAACACATACTATAGGGTCGGCTATTACCTTGAATAGCTGAAAGCGTTCATAATTAGGGTCTTGGCTGATGAGAGCTGTTGCAATGAGGTTTACGACAGTCGAAAAGGTATATAGAGCTCCAGATTCCGCGACAATGTGCCATGTTTGGTAGAGACGACCTGAGCGGATGACACTGTCCCTCACGATGCGTACGAATCGATAGACAATGGCAACTTTTTAAAAGCCATGTCAGTTCAAATTCGATTTGCAGAAAGGAAAACACTTACTGGTTGCGTAGGTATTGATAATAATATTGCATGCGAAAAATCCATCCCAAATTTGAAATGTCAATGACGACAGCCTATATACTGTATATGGGTTGGTCGTGTCCAATTCGAGCGCATATACGTAGAAGTCATAACTTGAGAGGGCCACACTTGAAACCCAGAAAAAAAGGGGCAAACATATGACTTGCCATGCATAGGAGTGGATGACCCAGCATCGGTATATCTACAACGTTAAAATATGCGGCGTTTAGCGCTCTGTCTCTGATGAGATGTCAAAGCCTGAACATACTAGCACAGCATCAACGACTTGAAATGTCGCGTATTGCATCGCGCTCTAGGACATTCCTGCATGAGCGCGGGCGGTATTCCTTGATAGGAAATAAAAACGTACATTTATCGCGTTAGCAAGGTTGAAACCTCTACTAGCAACGTAGGACTTTGCACCACTAAGGTAGTCTTGAAACAAGTCGCCAGTCCCACGGTTTGAAGAAGAAAGACCACAATGGAGACTATCAAAATGGACAAGCGCTCCCTTCCTTGTCGTTTATCGTTGTATAGGAGCCAGCGTAGACAACAAACGAAAGTGGTGATGTAGATTCCATATACCAGAGCCTGTACGAATGAGTAGACAATAAAGTTGGTGGTTCGCATAGATCAGCGCGAATAACGGAGCCATGTTTATGGCGCAGAGTTCTATAGCCGTTCGCGCGTTCGCAGTCAACACAGCCACATCGGTGCTGCGTGACATACTCTCACTCGGTTCCCTGACTTATTAGTCCCAATGTCCGACCCCACCACGCAATCAAACTATCGCCAAATCACTTCTGAACATATTTCATTCCATTGGAAGCTTGACTTTGAGAGCCAGTCTATATCCGGAACAGCTGCTCACACCTTGAGAGCAAATGAAGATGGGGTTCAGGAAGTGATGTAAGTATAGGCTATTAGCTCACGGCAATGCTAACTATCAAATGGTCGATAGATTTGATACGATTGATTTAAATATTGAATCTGCCGAAATCGCAGGATCGGCTGTGCCTGTCAGTTTGTGTTCGTGTTTTAGCCTACGTGCTATTTACAGCCACCCGATCAGCACGAAGTGAAGCAGAAGCATGAAGTTATGGGTTCAGCACTACATATTTCTTTACCGGAGAGATTGAATTCGGGGGGTGTCCTCGTTCTCACAATCCGCTACAAAACAAGTCCGGACTCCATTGCTCTCCAATGGCTCGACAAAGAGTAAGATTAATACCCGCGTCTATGTCCGTGCATGCCATATTGATCTTGGGTCTTTTCAAGGCAAACGCAAGGAAAACACCATCCTTTCTTGTTCAGTCAGTGTCAGCCTATTTATGCTAGGGCGCTTGCACCAATACAGGGTCAGTACAATATTATTATTATTTTTGTAAGATTATCAATGTTGAAGCTCTATAAGACACCCCCTCAGTCAAAATCGTGTGTAACTTGTGACTTCCGTGGCACAGCAGTGTTGACGTTGTCCAGAGATACAATGCACAAATTGTCTCTGTTCTCCCAGTCCTCCTTTCTGCTATCTCTATATCACCACCGTTTTCTGGACCCGCACATGGTGGAAAGATAATAGGACAGGATCTGGTTACTTACACATACGAACAGGTAGTAATCCTTTCAAACATCGTCGAGCTCGTGGCTTATTGTATGAGTCTTAGCCAATACCTATTCCATCATATCTGATTGCAATTGCGGCTGGCAACCTTGTTTACAAACCTTTTCCGGTGCCGGAGGGCAAACAATGGAGAAGCGGCGTGTGGGCAGAGCCCGAGTCGATCCAAAGCGCATACTGGGAGTTCAGTGAGGACACAACAAGGTAAGGACTTCCTTCCAGCCGTCTTATCCTATTCAAAACTCTGGCAGGTTTTTGGCAGAAGAAGAGAGGATCGTTACACCATACCAATTTGGTGTATACGACCTTCTCGTACTGCCTCCGTCCTTCCCTTACGGGGGTATGGTGCGCATAAAGATCTCTGGCATAAACCTGGCTCATCGACAAACGGAATCCAGGAGAATGCATGTCTTTCCTTTTTGACACCTAGTAATTCGTTCTGCCTGCTTACTTTAGGGCAACACTGATCTTCAATTAGCCTTGCTTACAGGCGACAGAGCCCTCGTAGACGTGGTTGTCCACGAGTTGACGCACTCCTGGTTTGGTAATGGTGTTACGTAGGTCTTGGTTAATATTTAAGAGCCGGGGTCAGATTAATCACTTATGTGATTTGCAGACATGCAGAAGCCGGTCACTTCTGGCTTAATGAAGGATGGACGACCTACATGGAGCGCGTACTCCAGCAATTCCTTCATAGTCCGGCCCACCGTGGTTTCTCTTACTTGATGGGGTTAAAGGCACTCAATAATTCCCTAAAACAGTATAGTGACAGGCCAAAATATCAGCGGCTCGTGATTGAATTCGAGAAAGGTGAAGATCCTGATGATGCGTACAGTAGCATCCCGTACGAGAAAGGCGCAAACTTTTTGCTTTACTTAGGTAACTACATTTTTTAGTTGACCGTGGGTACGGTTGCTGAATGCGTTTTATCCATAGAACGGCACCTTGGCGGTCTAGATGCTTTCTTGCCCTATGTTAAGGACTATGTGAATACTTTTATGGGTAAAAGTATCACAACGGACCAATGGAGGACCCACCTATATAATTATTTTAGGGAAAGTGGAGACGACGAAAAGGTAAAAGCACTTGATAGGGTCGACTGGAACGTGAGTTCATTTAGCACGAGTACCCTAATAACAAGATCAAGTAATTCAATCCGTAGGCGTGGCTCCATGGGGAGGGACTAGAGCTTCCTGTGACACTGGTCTATGATATGACCCTAGCAGAGAATGCATTTACCCTCGCTGACCGTTGGGATAATTCGAGATCGGTCGTGGACATTTCTCAATTGGATTTCAAACAATCTGACCTCGAGGGGCTCGATGCCAACCAGATCGGTTAGTGTTGGCTTTGCATAGTCTGATTTGATATTGACAAAATCCCAGTGGTATTTCTTGAACGATTGCAATCTCTTCAGCCACTTCCATCTTCCCACCTCCAACATCTCGCTGAAGTGTACCGTTTCTCGTCAACGCCTAACGCTGAAATTCGTCTGCGTTTCTATGAACTTATCCTCAGTGATCCCAAAGCAACTGTAGCCCAGTCATTCGCTGTTAGAGCTGCAAATTGGGTTGTTGGCGATGATGGCAGTGGTATAATCAAAGGTCGTATGAAGTTCTGCAGGCCTGTCCTAAGAGCCGTTAATAAAGTGGACAGTGACCTGGCGAAAACCACCTTTGGAAGGAAGAAATATTCCTTCCATCCTGTTGCCCGAAGGCTGATTGAAAAGGTGTGTAAGTTCCAAACCTATTTAAGTCAAACTTAGTGAAATGTTCCAGGACTTGGGTATGACATGAACTAAAATGTGTGTGTCTGGTTATTACAGCGCGTCTGAAGTGTACAGTAGAGGTATTCTCATTATCAGATATCTACTTGAATCCTCCCCAAAGATCCCCGAACATGTCATCTTTCTTATTAGTCTGTATTGTATTTGCCATGTTGATCGAGTTTTGTGATGTAGTGCTACTGTGTGTGTTCCACACTTCACTTGTGTTGAACAAACTAGATTGCTGTGGCTGAATTGATGTGGTGGAGGATGTATTCCACAGGTTGGGCTGGGGGGGTGGGACGCCCGTCCATCCCGAAGTCGCACCCCACGCTCCTACCCCACTTGTTCCTATCATACTCGTTTGCCGAGGAAGGTTAGCCGTGCCCGAAGTCCACGACGTATCCGCAGGTTGAGAAGCAAACGAATTGTATACGGGGGTAGTAGTGGATGTGGGGGGGTTTTGGACGGAAAAGAGCGACAAGATATCTTGCTTGACATCCTTTTTTGATTGTATAGAGTTGGTACTGTTCTGCGCGGTCGAAGCGGGAGCATGAAAATCGAGGCTGAACAGGTCGTTTTCTGGAGCAGGTGTCTTGGTATTCTGAATGGTAATTGGTGTCTGGGCTGGAGGGTTTGCACTAGCACTAGTACCGGTGATGGTAGACAAGTTAGTCGGAGTGGGATTGACAAAGCTTGCTGATAGAAGCTGATGTGTTTGTGTTTGACGAGTAGTAACTGGCGGCGCAGGTCGAGAAATAGATAAGCTGCCCGCTGGCGCATGGGACGAACGGGAAGGCAAGATGGGAGCCGGGGCTTCTTGTGGTTCCGGTGCATTCTGCAGCACACCAGTGGATATGCCTTGTTCCAACACTGACGGATCAGTTGGTGGAGGCCCGTCCATCGCCCATCTACGAGATTCATATTTCGAACGAATGAAAGATTCCATTTTGCTATTTATTATAAAAATAAAAATAAAAAGAGCATTAATGTCACGACTCATGCATGCAGCGTGGCTCAGACGTACTGTTCTGGAGGTATATGCCCCGGCTTTAGATGTGCTTCCCAATACATGTTCGCGCGTTGGTTCCCCCACTTTTGAATTGACTGAATTGGCCATTAATGATTTCCTTCAATATCTGAAATTGGATTAGAAGGCAAACCTCCATCTGCTCGGGAGTCCAGACGTCAAGATCAACCGACTTGACCTTGCTGATATGAGTGCCCATGCCCCGGTGTATGCCAGAGCAACGAATACATAGAAACACGCCACTGAAGCACTTTGAGTACAGCCTGAACGACATGATGTCTAATTACGATACTCACATATTCCACGAGGCCCATCGAGGGTCTGACGAGCGCCTCCATCAAAAGCCGTTTCCACCCAAAAGGATTCACTAATGACATACCATTCCGCTTGCAATCAGCGCACACCTTGTTATCTGGCCTTTTCACCAACTCGCGGAGAGTGCGCGCGTGTTTTTCTGTCGTAGCCTTGTCCTGACGTGACATGCTGGTCGTGGTGTAACGGGAATAGCCTCTTTATTTGGTACCGACATGACATTATATACACCGTAAAACCCAAGTACATCTTAGCGTTGTTATTGCAGCCTCATATTATCGTAATAGAAAAACCACGTAGGAGTGCGGTAGATAATTATCACAGTATGCACAAAGGATAGGAAAACAAGGAGGGGAGTGGCATTTTAATCTTCAACGTCGAACGAACCCCTTGCTAGACCAACTAGAAAATAGTCCTGCGTGTGGAAAAAGCATAACAAATAAACATGGCTTGAATGGAGTTGGTTGAAAGGAATGTAATTATTGAGATGTTTTAGAGAGACATGGCTGAAGAGGTATTGTGCTGTTGCAGACTGGATATACTTAGAGATGTCCGACCGAAGACAAATGCGGAACGAGTGGGAATGAGTACGGGAAGTATGCTTCGAGCGCACAGATACAAACGTTAAAGAGCGGTTGAGTGACGCCAGTCACTGACTTACGCAATAGCTTATTACAGAGAGACCATTGTGATGGGTATATGTTTTAAAGAGAGCGGCGCAAGTACAACTCCACTGCCGCTCGCAGCTAGGGCGAAAGTGTCCTTATACAAAGAATTGCGTGCTGGTCTCGTGTTAGTCATAGATCAAGACATCTATCAAGACACGTACTGAATCCGACTTGCAGCGTGCACTTCCATCTCCTCCATCTTGTATGAATTGAGTTCCTCCTTGATTCTTTGCGCCAGGGCAGGTGTCAATCGGCTCCACGTCGCGGGCTCGCTTCTGCGATCATATACTGCCGATGAGAATGTGTCATACACGGACAGATTGTTCGCAAAAGCAAGCCGTTTCGCGGGTGAGGTAGCAGATCGGTGTGGAATTGGAGGTGATGTTGACATAGTAAGTGACAAGGTAGGGGCGGATGAGTTCATGGTAGGGTGTTGGAAAATGGTCTTCTCTGGAATTACAAGTGATGTTACGTTAGTGGGTAACTCGGGGAGTCCCTTGGACAAATCGGAGGACATGCCTGTCGAAGAAGTGGGCAAAAGCGGCAACGGTTGTAGAGTGGACGAAGAACTAGCATTGCCATGTCCTGAAGAATGTGAGTTGTGTCTATGAAGTCCGTCAATGTGATCAGGGTCAGGTGAGGGTATGCGTGCTAAGGGTCCTAGTTCGGATGATGGTCCAGGATGAGAATTGTATGAATTTGAGCGAGCGCGAATTTGTGTAGGTTGGTCAGTAAGGTAAGCCTCTTGGTCATATTTGCCAAGACCTACGTTTTTTTTTATAAAAAAAGAGTCAGAAAGTGAGACGTGAATAGGCAGCAAGGGAAGTACTTTTTAGGATGCCTTTAGAAGGCCTCTTTGCGCGCTCTAGGCTCCTCCGAACATTCACTGCCCATGGCTCTACCTCTTCTATGTGCGTGGATTCCAATGCAGCTCTGATAGTCACGTCTTCATCACCATCGGGCTCTACATCCCAGTCTTCGTCGTCATCCCAACCTTCTGTACTAAAATCTTGTCCCACATCAGTAGAGTTGTAGTTACCATCGTCACTTTCTTCCTCGTCTTCCTCTATCACGACTCTTGTTCCATCCTCGTTCACCTTAACCCCATCGGCCTTGACAGGGGACGAAGCCTGTCGAGTGGTTGTACCTCTTTCCCAAGTAGGTACCCCACTTGTGCCATTCGCCTTAGAACTTTCCATCTTGCCGGCAGCCGCAACCGCAGCAGCAGCAGCAGCAGCTTGTGCCTCTTGTTGAGCTTTAGCTTTGGCTGCTGCTTCGGCGTTGCTCTTTAGAGTGTGCTGCCGGGCAAGTTTAGCCGCCGGACTGAGACCTTGTAAATCAGGGGCCCAATCGCTGTTGCTGATTCGGTCAAGTTCCGCAGTAACATGAGACACGCTTGCTTCGCTAGCCCCAGCCTTTGCGCTGCCCCTCTTATCCCTTTTTCCCTTTCCTTCCCCGTCCTTATCTTTATCCTTATCTTTGAAGAGGGACGTGATGCCAGCCAGGGAGTTGCGACGCGCAAGTTTTCCCATGGAACCCAACTTGCGGATCATCACACTGGCACTGCTCACTGTGGAAGATAAGGAGATATTGTCCGTGCTGGCATTGATGCGCGAGTTGAAAAGTGACGCCGACCTGCTTTTTTTCTTTGCCTGGACCGTAGCCGTGGATGCTCCATCATCAACAGCACTATCTGAACTACCAGACGCAGCACCGACAGGCGCAGGTGCCTTGGACTTTTTAGATTTTGCCTCTTCGCCCGCCTCGTCCTCTCGAAGGACGTTGAAGGATAGCGCCCGGCGCAATCGTCCTTTGAGCCCACCGCTCCTGCTCACGCCTTGTGTTGATTCCAGCATCGCGGCCAAGTCACTGTCGTCGCGCGACATCCTCTTCTCTGAAGCAGTAAAATTGCCTTGAGATAGTGGTGAAGGTCGCGTGGGACGCGGAGTAGTAGATGCACCCGTGACAGAGGTTGACGTGGTTGACGTGGTTGTCGCAGACATGGACGGCGAGAGCGCAGACGGGCGGGAAGAAACTGTTGTTGCTGCTGAACCTGATGACGACGAGGACGAGTTGCGATGATGTGGAGTACGCAGTGGACTGGGACCAGTAGCAGCAACAGACCCTGAAGAAGCGGTAGGTGATGGCGTGGTCCTAGATGGTACAGGCCCATTGGGCCGACCTCGGGCACTGCCGTTAGCAGAAGGCGAATTGTGGGAACTGTGCACGCTCTGATTGCTACTAGTGCGCTGACGTTGACTGGACGTTGAGTTAATCGATGTTGTTGAACTTGTGGCGTCCGGACGCGCGTAGGTAGGAAAGGGACCGGGATTGACACCAGGCCGATAGTCCGGTGAATCCGACGCGTGCGTGTTTTGGCGATTCGGTCTGCGATATGGATGAAAGCCGCTGTACTGACCATTCTGGGGCGGCTGCTGTTGCTGTTGCTGTTGCTGATCGGCCGAGTTCGTCCTGTGAGGAGGAGGCGTGCCGCTGGGGAAAGGATTAAAAGGAGTTTGGTTTTGCGAATAAAATTCATTAGAGGAAGAAGAATTGGAAGAGGACCGCTGCTGATGATGATGTTGCGGAGGCTGCATGGGCGGGAAACCGTGTTGGGCATTGAACATCATTTGCTGATAAGCCCACTGCGCGGCGAGCTGGGCATTAGCAGGGTCAAAGTGAGGAAACTGCTGGGGTATTTGGGCAGCAAACTGGGGAGACTGCTGCTGATGTGGGTTTTGGTAGAAAGAAGGATAAAAGGGCGCGGCGGCGATGGAAGGCGTCCAGCTGCCCTGGGGCTGCTGTTGGACAGGGTAGGTATAGGCAGGCTGTTGCTGGTGATGGATCTGGTGCTGCGGCTGGGGATGGTTGTGGACGGCGGGGGATGCGGGCGTTGGATGGTCGTTAGCAGGCGAGCGTTGCCTTGGGTTGTCCATTGCGGATGGATTGCGCCAGTCTTTGGAGAGCAGCACGGCCATGGAAGAGCAAGATGAGCCGGGCGAGAGCCGTGGTGTTCCTGGAGGAACGGGGTGAGCGGGGGCGGGCGAGAGGGGGAGACGGACGGCGTGGCCGCTCGGACAATAAACTATTTATTTATTTATTTACTTATTAACTTACGGACTGCGTCCCCCAGCCCCGTTCCCGCCCACCGCTCCTCGTCCATCTCGAACACTCCGGGCAGCCCGGCCGCCTCCGCCCCCGCCACCATCCGCCCCACCGCACACCCACTCAGCCACGCGTGGACCATCCCCTCCCCAGAGTACCCGGCCGCAATCCACTCTCCGGGCTCCGCCAGCCCCGTGTCGCCTCCGCTCGGCCGTTCCCGCCCCGCCACACTCTCGGGCACCCGCCCAACCCACGGCCTCTCGTCCGACGACATCCCCACAATTCCGCTCCACGTCGCCTTGACGCTCACCCCCTCCCCTTCCCCCTCCTCAAAATATCCCCTTAATGCCTTTGCAAGATGCCCCGCCGTGTCCACATTCCACGAACTATCGTCCACATTCCCAACATCCTCTATCCACTTGCTGTTGCTAGCAAACCCGCCTCCAAACATGAGCTCCCCAGATGGCTGCTGCGTAAGATAATCAAACGCAAACATCGTATCTGTTGGGTAGAATACAAACGAACGCGTGCCAACCCATGATTGTTCCTTCCGTGGGATCTGCGCGCTCATCACGGCCCGGGCTGGAAATATCCTCTCCCTCATCCCCGGCAGAAGGTGAGAAGCCCACGCATTCGTCGCATGAATGACATGCCGTGTCTCTATCTTCCCTTTCGGCGTTACCACTTGGTACAGCCCGCCGGGGGAAGTTTTGATAGCCGCGCACGGTGTGTGTGTATACAGTTGGAAACTAGCAACCGTTGCGTCAGTTTGATATAGGTAGCTCCTCATACTTTACTTCGTACTTTGGATATGATGAGAGTAGACGTCCCAATAGTCCAGTCACAAATCGGTACGGATGTACAGCTCCACCACGCGTTGACAAGCATCCCACCGTCTTCTCACCCAATTCTAGACACTTTCATTGATCTAATTCAACCGGAATACGCTTACGCACCACCTATTTACTCACCTTGATGCTTTTTCTTCCTTCGTACACTCTATATGACGATCCTTCGTACGGCATTTCTTTTTGATATTCTAATAGCATGTCCTTCGCCTGTCTATACAGTCCTGCGTCATGGAATACGTCGAACGCTTCCACCTCACGGCATTGTGACACTTCTGTCAATCTTTCTTCCGTAGCAACCTTGAGCAGTTCGGGCAGGTGCGCCAACCGGAACCGGATTACCTCTTTAGCAACCTCAGCGCCGTGCTGCTCTTTGAGCTCCCTATAATCGGAATAAAGTACCGGCGCGATATGCCCGCCATTCCTTTATCACGGCTGTCAACAAAAAAAGTTACCAGTGACATGGGTCTGACTACCGCACCTCCCTGTTGCGCCCGAACATGCAGCCCTGGCTTCCAGCATTGCTACCGTCACTGATTGCCCCTTCAGTTTCAATATTGTCCTCGCAAACGCTGTTCCCGTAATCCCACTTCCAAGAATGACAATATCGGCACTCTCTGGCAACCCTGCCGCATCAGAGCTATGATCACTGACTGGTGATGGTGGTATTTGCCAGTAGGGGATTGACGGATTAGAGTTGGGTATCCCTGGTGACTGCCCCAAGCGTTTGAACACAGAGTTCGCAGTAGGCGAGATGGTACGCAAAATTCGAATCGCCGCCCTGATTATGAAAAATAAGACCTGGCGAGGCAGACCACGGATAGTGCCCATAGTCAAATTTTGTTGCTATTTTTAGTAGGAACAAAAAATCAATTTATTGCCACGCTGTTATTACGTGCTCTCTAGAAGTGATTTGGCGGTATCTTTTTGGAAGCGTCCAATGTAGTCTAACAAATCCCCTTCTGGCAGCGCGGAGTGATCAAGAGCTTGATTAAGCTGCGTCCTCAACTATAACAGTGATCATTTGAAGTAATGGGCTTCCGTAAACAGTACTTACTCGAAGTAGTGCCTTTCTCCTTGTTGCGATTTTCCCACTTTCACTTTGTCCTTGATGTTTTGTATGCAATACTGCCAGTCTCTCTGCCACTTTCCTCGCCTCCGTTAAAATGTCTTCAGGGAAGTCCGCAAGCCGAGCAAGTTCTAACCCTGCTCAGAATTAAGGATAACAATGCAACACGCCTCATAGTTCATAGGTTACCGTAATGATGCCTATCATCTGATACTCCGTCAATAATCCTTTATGGTTGCGGTAAGAAAATGGCAAAAAAAGTGATAAGGCTAGACCCAACTTGTATTGGAATGTCATCCCAAAATTTATTTTGTTTTTACGTGAGCGCTGAATGAACGAAATCGAGAAGTTAGTTCATGTAAAGTAAGATGACGGCATAATACCAAACCTGAACAGCTAGAAGCAGCCTAAAAGGGATGACTACATATTTTATCCGAGATTGTGACAAACGGCGTACTTTACGACATTGGGCTGCCGCGAAAGTGTAGTGGCAAGCTCAGGGAAGTGACTTGCAGTATATTTAGCATAATGTAAAAAAGGAATTGAAAATCTCACGTGGCGAAAAAGACAAAGGGCTGTAAAACATTCGTTACCGGACATGCTTGCATATGGGTGAAAAATCACAGACCCTGAGGGCAATCAGGGCCTCTGCAATAGCGTGACATATCCCCAGACCCTCGTTGGGGGACGTTCCTCTACCCAGCTCATCAATCAGCACGAGGGAACGACAAGTGGCGAGACCTGGTCCGAAAACCAATTACAGCAGCAAACTGAGTACAACAAAAGAACAGACTTAGAATCATGGCGGACGATGCCATTTCGCTTGCAAATGTACTTAGACTCCTTTCGAGATCATCGTCATTGGATAGACGAGTCAATAGTGCATCGTGAATGCTGCAAAGCATGTTAACTTCGGACATCGGCATGTGGTGGGAGCATTACCGAAAGCTCGCGTATTCGGCGGGTACGAAACAGCCGCACATGGCCAAAATTGTTAGTAGTGCCACCTGTCGTAGATATGTACTCTTCCCTGCGCCCTTGAGTAAATTTATGTCGGTTGCATATCATCCTACCTGACATGCTACAACATCATGTGCTGGTGACTAGAGCATTCTTACGGGATCCAACGACTTACTTGGGTCCTTGTATTATTTGAAAAGTCGAGGAATCGTCGCAGTATACGTCATTTGAAACAACAGTCCCTGCCGCCTGGACAATCTCTAGCATAGGATGTCGACCCGCTTTAATTGCTAGAGTGCCCGTGAACTCAGGTCGAACTAAGTACCGTATGAGCGAGAAATTGCACAAAATATAAATGTAACACACTGTAGCAGCGCACTGGACGGCGAATAAGAATTACCAACCCTTGCCTTGACGATTACTACTTACTTATTGACGTGTGGGCGAAGGACCACAGCATGTCCACCAGTGCAACCTATGAAAACGGGAATAGAATACTTCAATATAACTCATACCGACCTACCGCCTCGGAAGCCTTATACAAGGCACCAACGTCTGCGAGTATTTCTGAGACGACGTCCAAGACTACCCTAAATGGTGCACTAGTATAAGCCTCAGCCAAGATATCTTAGACTACACGAACTTGTTACTGAGTATCAGTGTCTCGTCGAGGGCGTCTTTCATTCGAGCATTGAGTTTCTTCTGTGTAGCATTGTTAGTCAAACACTATCGAGTGGCATTGAGCGCGGCTCACCAACTCCATACTTGAAAATTGCCACTTTCCCTTCTTCATAACTACATTAATGAAACCTTTGGGTAGCTCCCCTCCTGCGAAATCCAAATCGGACGTCTTTAACGTGAATGCAAAACCAGTATCTTGGTACAGGAGCGATAGCGGTAGATTATACTCTTCGGAAAGTCTGCAATTGAGCTGAAAGATGTCAGTTATGTTTTCTTTATACGTTTCCCGTGCCACGTCCAGTAAAGGATTACGGTTTGCCTATCTGTTGGCATCAGTTGGCAGCCTGCGTTGCATAATATCAGCTTACCCGAACTGCATAAACTCTGGCGTTTACACCACCGATACCACCCTGTAGTTAACGTCAGGTAAAACTAAGTCACGTAACAATTGGGGATTATGACCTTAGATGGCAAACTGTCCTCGTTCAAGTTTTCGTAGATGACCTTTTCAATTTTGTCCAGCCTCTCGTCGGAAAGCATCTGAAGAGGTCGGATTATTGTACCATTATTGTAGAGATAGGTAAATTGCACGTACTTCATGTACGTATATAAGCAAGTGTGATCTGCTGCCTGCCAGTGCGTGACGCAACAAAGGTAGGCTATGTATTATGCTACGTAGATTGAGCATTTGCGTAACACGTTGTGAAGCTGGTTTTGCCGTGTTAGCAAATCGCACCTCCGAGGATGCGAGCTACATATCCTTAGCATATAAGTGACTAACAGTGCAACGATGGTTTGCGCACCGAAACTATTAGCTTGTCAAAGTCCAGCTTTATTAATCCCTTAAGGGCAGTTCTCAATTCATTGAACCTGTCTTCTGAATTGACAAACTCTTTGTGAATTGTAAGCAAGTACTTTTTGCATCATATCAGTACGTTAGTAACCTTCAACCACATCCAATCTGGCGTCAATTGCACGCTGAACTGAAGAACATGAAGGAAAAACATTATGAGACACATTGAAAAATTACCTGTCAAGGGAGATAATATGTTGATTCTTAGCAACCGAGCTCCCATCGGCGTAAAGGTATAGTTTAAAGCTCTGGATGAAGTATTCAAATTTATGCGCCTTATTTCATGTAATTGAACGCACCCAAATAAGGAATGGTTTGACTTTCGATGGGCAATGTTGCCAACTAGTTCTAAGTTTCTGGCAGATTCTGGGTCAATCAACATGGTGCCATCGACGGGGACGTATCGCATGCGCAACGAGCCAGCTGCGAAACGCATATTGAGCTCCGCTTCTGCATATTTAAACAATGCGGAAGCTGCAGAAAGCGCATAATATCTACGGAACTCAGGGGTTAGCCCTGATCGAAAGCGTGAATCCTGTCGCATGACTTATTAGAAACCGCAAGAACAGTTCCAGCTCGTTCTTCATCATTTACGCATAGTTGCACCACGAACTCGAGACCTAAAATATGCACCATGAATTGCTATATATGGGTAAAACTGGCCCAAAAGGCACCTGCAGCATCATTCCAGTACTTCCTTCCGACGGGTTCAATAGGGACTCCAGGGAACTCGCCCTGGATGTACTCCACTAGCATGGAAGTAAAAGAAGAGCGCTTCCCACCAGGGGTGAGAGCACTTTCTGCAGCGGACAAGAACGTATCCGGAACAAGAACGGTGCAAGGGGTGTGCAGGTGCATTTGGTGGAATGTTTTCACATAGGTTTGGCAATCTGCTAGCTGTTGCAACTATAAGTAGCATTTCAAGGTTGATATATGCAAAGGATTCCAACTTGGACGAGCATAACATGCCCGGAATCTTTGTCAAGGGCCGCAATGCCGACTTCTCGAGCCACGCCACGTCCCTCAAAGACGGCAACTACATTACTGCCGTCATACCTGGTTGATGCCGCTGTGGTAGGACGCGCTGTCGTTGGACAGGACTGAGTAGTGTAAGGACGGGTACTGTGAGCTGTAGTGGGACGCATGAGAAGGAAGCAAACCGAAGCCAAAATCCTTAATTAGGTTATGCAGTTTCCTTTCCTGTCAACAACCAATATCCATGTCGTCTACATCTGCAGGGGTGTCTTCAGCCTCTTCCTTCCCTACATAACAGCCTAGCTCTGCACTCCAGACATACTCGTGTTCCAGCAATTCCGTCAGCACTCTAAATGCCCTTGCATCTGCATATGGCACACCAGTTCTTGGATCCATATATATAGCCTGCCTCCCTGTAATAGGACATATGTGTTTCGGTCGCGCTGGACATGATGTTAAACACAAATCATGAATGCTATTTTGAACTCACATAGTGGTCTTCCTTTGCCCACATAAACTTTCATCTCGTCCCACCGCACATGATCGCCAAACATAGCCTTCATCGTGTCTGCCCAGCTCGGTTTGCGTATGCCATCCTGCTGGCCCGATTCGTGGACGACGTAATTTCTAGTTACGGTTTCGATCTTTTCTACCGGCTGCGGCTGCTGTGGCTGAGAAACTCCGGTAGATAGTTGTGTGGTCACAGTTGGAACGGGGTTTGCAAAAGCTGGTGTCGGTGTAGAGGCGAGTATGGCAGCGGTAGATAATTGTGACGAGGACGTTCCCGCAAAAACTTGGGCCGGTTGCTGTTGTTGTTGTAGTATAGGAGTTTGCGATTGAGTATCACTCGCCGCACCAGAAATGCCCTTCAGATTGCCTTGACCGTATGATTGGTAGAGCCTCATATACTCGCTATAAGCGGTCCCGGGTCGATAAGAGAACGAGTAGGGATAAGCGGCTGTCTGGTTCGTTGTGGTTGGAAATGATGTGAATGTAAGGGAGGTATTCGACGTGGTCAGGGGTACAGGTGCAGGTGCAGGTGCAGGAGACTGAACAACGACTTTGACTTCCTCACGGCAGCTCACCCATCGCACAAGAGGCCCTGTTACCGAAGTCTTCACCACTCTTGCACGTTTTCGCTTTTCTTCCTCCAGCCGTAGATAGTCCCTATGCTCTACAAGGTTGCCTTCCTCGTTGTCTAACGCCTTCGCAATAAGTTCGCCTTGAGTGTACAACTTCTTTACGACTTTTGGCTTTTTTGGAATTGCAGCCTTTAAGTATTCGTGAGCGAATAATCAGGGTGAAAACCTAAATGTCTTGCCTTTCTCTCTTCTGAAGACTTTAATCGTTTCACTGTTTCCACTGTATTTTGTATAGTCTGCTTTCTACGGCTCTGTCTGATCTTCGTCTGGCCTTGGATGGTGCTGCTGTCGAGCCCCCCTGCCGTAGGCGCCCCATCAACTTCACCGGTTTCTGCATTTACAGCTAGGCCCAGGGAAATACGTCTTCTTGGCTTCGGCTTTTGAATTGCTTTCGTCGCAGCTTCAGGATCAAATGTGACCCGCAACCGTGCGTCCGCCGCAGCGGTGAGTTTCTCAAATTTAGACTTTGCTTGCTGTGCTATATTTCAATGTCATGTATTTTAAAGATTGCATTAGTACATGCCTTTCTAGCTCGCTTCTCCTCGTCTTGCACCTCTTTTTCGCCAGACGCTATTTCTGCTTGTGCAGCTTCTTCATCTGTGCTTTCGAAGTCGGACTCGAAGATATCGTCCTCCTCTATACAACGATGAGTTCTGTCTTCTTGTATAAGATTGGATAGTAAAATACCTTTGTCGTTTATAAATTCAACGTCGTCATCCAAATCTTTGGTAGTGTCTTCCTGTGACATTTCTGCAAGAGCAGCCTGCATCCTGCCATACATAAGGGGCCAACTTCAGTATTGTCCTGAGCAGGCGCACCTGTTCCCTGCAGTGCTCCTTCTCGAGCGCCTAATAACAAGGTTTCCTTCGTCTGACATGGTAATCTGCTAGCTGTGTAGCGGCGATTGCGAGTGAGAGTGAGCGGTAAACAAAGCCAAAGAGTTGCCAGACATGGTCCGCAAGTCCAAGCTCGCTGCTTTAGGTCCCTCAAAGCTATCTCAAGTACTTGCAAAGCTTAATGCCCAACCAAAGCTGACATTAAACTCGCTCAAATGCCTCACACTTTCCTATGCGTTTCGAAATGATCACTTTGGAGCTCGGTAAATTAAAATGACGAGCCCAGCGCATCTTAAACGACTAATAATTCATTTCATAGGCATTTTGTTAAAGATCATCTACCTAGAATACGCCACGCGAACCCTATGCTGGATGTCCGGGTTGAAAAAGTTCGAAAAACATCACAAGAGGCATGGCGACCAGAAATTGAGGTTGAATTCAGTATGTCATTTCCTTTTCAACCTCTGCTCTTTTAACACACGTGCAGCAAATGGCACTGTTCGAAGTATTGACATGCATAACAAGTGGTCATCGGCAATTTTGAAAGAGCTTATGGACCTCGCTGGAGATGATACCTGGGCTCAGTGGAAATCTCAAGCACGGGCATCCGGGCAACCTATTGTTCCTGGAGAGGAGAACGAAGGCTGCCTGACTCAGAAACAATCGCCCGCTGACGGTGTTCTACCAACGTTGAGAGCATTCCGCGCCTCTCAGAACACAACATCATCGCAGCTTTCCGGGAAGCAAATGGCAAAAGGTCCAGCCCCGCCGCTTCCGTCCGCATCAACGGCGTCGAAAGAAGCTACACCTTCATAAATTCTAGTCAGACGTTGGTATAATAGATGAGATCCTGTATAGGAACTAATTAGAAATCAGTGAAGCATGTCTGTGGGGTTTGAACCTGCCCATCCTCTTCACCTGCAAGTGCCTCGAGGAAACTCAGCTACAATGCACGTAGATCGTGCATCCACTAGACCAAACGTTTTCGGCTTTCGATAGCTAAATCTTGAAGGTTAAGTCTCGCATGGAAGACTAGGTCTCTAAGTATAAACATTACGGCTTATGATTACTGAGCCTGCCGAATGTTTGGTCTCCAACAGTGACCACGGTTGGATTTTGAAGGTCGAAGTCAACTACGCTATTTAACGCTTGGGTTTGACGCTGGACTTTATTTGAAACTTCTTTTATCAACGGCTACAGAAATTTCAAGGGGCTTTCTTAAATTTATTTTAATAACAACGTTCAAAACCACTATATCAAATGCATCATGAAGTTGTTATTGTCACAGCCTCTGAAGACCTCTAGGGACGGACGAGGTACAAATGATAGTTGAGGCAGGGAAGTTCCCGCCTGTGCAAGATGGCGAGGTGCTTAGACTCTGACTTTCACATTCAGCAACCATACAGGGATTCACGGACGTGGGCTTTCAGAAACTACTCTAATCATAAGGGTATAGGTGTTGCGGTTTGAAGAATATGATAACATTAATGGACATAGACTATAACGTGACCCAGGTCGCAACGTAGATGAGAAAACCAAGTCCCACTATCAGCCATGCAATATCATCCAGCAGCATGGAGCCCATTTGCAAATATCTCAGTCCGTTGACGACGAGTGCCGATATTTGTTGTGGTAAGTGTGGGAGTGCAAGTGAAAGCAACGCCGGAGGTTGCAGAGCATCCTACATATGCCATCAGTTGCTGTTCAGGTGATCATCCATGAGATTACGTACGAAGCCCGAAAATAAGCGTATTGAGTGAAGAACAATCTGGAGTGTTGCGAACGCCCAGAAGAAATTCTACGGTGGAGTACGTAAGATAGTACTAGGGAGAAAAACAAGTCGCGTACCATTCCAATGCTTTGTTGTATCAACTGTGGCGTCCTGTCACCTAGATCCGCCCAGCGCTCCCAAAAGCGTTGCTTCGAGCTTCCCGCGCCTTCATACATATAGGAATATTTCCCTCCTCCCCAGATGACGAACCATAGTAACAAACACCACATCGCCAGCATATGCGTCACTGGGATCAACTTTTTCAGTAATGACTTCGGTTTCTGCCCTTCCGTCGTGCCCACATTCATTCCCGCAGGGCCCGTAGGAAACATTGATGCTAGCGTGGTATCAAATGGTGGTGGAACGGAACCTTCTCGGCTGCCTGGATATTTTCCTTCTGAGCTGGATTGAGATATTTTTCTCCGTCTTGCATGAGAGTGTTCTGGTAAGGTACCAGATTGCTGAGCGCCTGTCAACAATGCTTGCATGAATTTTTGCTGATGTTCTGGCATCCAGACATCTGAGTCTGGCACCTCGAAGGCTCTGAAAGCAGTAGATTCCGATGCACTCGGGGATGTGGTCGTATATAGTGGCGGACCAAGTGATGGTGACACTCTTCGAATATTTTCTAGGCCAGCGGGTTTCGGCATGTTTGCATTTGGACTTTCACCAACAAAGTTGTTTAGGGCTGCGGTATGCGTGGCCGGTGTGTCTTTGCAGAGTAAAGAGATTAATTAAGCACACAATTCAACTGCAGCGAGAGGCGTAGTCATACCAGGACGTAAATACGTTGCATCTTCTCCCCGAGCACTAGTTGTAAGCTTTGCCAACCTGTCACTTCCGCGACTTAGTATAGCCTTTCTCCGAGCTTCTGCTTTCTCTGCTGCTGTCGACATCGCTTCGGCTCAGAAAGGTTTCGCGGAAGATTTAGAAGAGGTGGCTATGTGCCGCGTTGAGCGAACGTGTCATGCACATTGTTTGCCTGTGGCCTCAACGACAAATACTGGTCCAATTCGAAAGATTGTTTTATTACAACCCAATCGCCCAATAATCATATATCATATATATGAACTGAAAATCGAAAATAACAAATACACGCGGCCATTAGTTGGCGCAAATCCTCCCGTATTCCTCCACAACACCATAGGCTCATGTGACAGCCTCTTAAACGAAATGCGAATAACGCTAGAGGATCAATTAACAAGCATTCATTGTGAAGGATGGAATATAATCACAAGAAAGTGTGATTAAAAAACCATAAATGTGTCATGAAAATGACGCATGTTAAACTCATGCGATGACACAAATGGCAGTGCCCCCATTGCCTCCGTTGTCTGAATCGGAAGGTATAGATATATCGTCCGGTTGTGAAGGGGTGGTGAAGTAAGCAAGAATGCTTGAGAAGGTATCCATTCCTAGGATGAGGGAGGGAGAGAGAGAGAGAGAGAGTTGAGAGGGCGTAACAGAAGGCGGATGGAGGCGGAAGTTAATCTAGCAGTCTTATACAGAGCCCCCTTGTTGTCAAAGAGTAACATTTTACCAAGATCTCCACCACGGTACGCATGTTTGCCACAGAGAAGACAATAGAACTAAGCGGGGAAAACGGGTAATGAGCAACAGAAGAGCCGACCGTATAACAATAAGACGATCGTCCTTATTTCCACGATCTGACACGAGTCCAGAGTCAAGGAGTTCCTTATTGTGTTGCCCTAGTGGAATAGTCCATTACGTAAGTAGGATCTTCAGTACACGGATGCGAAGACTGCTCCTCCCCAGGAACCAGGTGTCAGGCATAGACCGGCAGAGGGGTTGAAATGGAGACGATGGTGTCAGCAGATGCCCATCGGATGTACCAGGATGAGTAATGCTGGCGAGTTGGTTTCCAATTGAAAAATGGCGTAGGATGTCAAGCGTATACGGAGGCTCCCCGTCGAGTCCAGTCTGGACACCAGAAGCGAGGCGAGTGGCGGTGGAAAGCAAGGACAAACAACCTACTTTTGGTAATGACGGAAGACGTCAGCGTCCTGCGACTGCGACGACAGCGACAACAGCGACAATGGCCACAGTGGGTTCTCCACCCCAGGAGGAGGGTAAACTCCTCAGCGAGGCTCTCAGCACAGTCAAAATTCAAGTCCAGCAAATGAAGAGATATCTCGTGTGTTTCCCGTTTATATGCAACAGTGCTATGCTCAATTTCGGATGTCGTGGACGCAGGAGCTGGATCAGCTGATGGACGCCCTGAAGAGCGCAAGCTTGATGCTCGCTGAATTGCGGACGTCCTCATTGTCGCCAAAGCAGTATTACGAGCTATGTGAGCATATTTGTCGTTTACCTTAGTGATGTTATGACGAGCTTCCACTCTTTCCAGATATGGCCGTATTCGATGCCTTGCGACATCTCTCCAATTACTTGTATGACGCTCATGTTCAATCGCGACATCATTTGGCCGACCTATACGAACTAGTTCAATATGCTGGTAACATCGTCCCGCGCTTATACCTCATGATAACGGTCGGCTCCGTCTACATGTCGATACCTGATGCTCCAGTTAAAGAAATCATGAAAGACATGATGGAAATGTGCAGAGGCATCCTTCATCCCATTCGTGGCCTCTTCCTTCGCCATTATCTGAGCGGTCAGACGCGAGACTATCTTCCCACGGCGCTTGGACCAGGGTGCGCGGTATCGAGTCCTTCTACGTTCCACTGAATTCCGACCATCCATCAGTCCTGCGGGATGCTTACAGGATTCCATATCATTCGTACTGACGAATTTTATTGAAATGAATAAACTCTGGGTTCGATTACAACATCAAGGACATTCGAGAGATCGAGAAAAGCGCGAAATGGAGCGACGCGAGCTTCGAATACTTGTTGGGACAAACCTTGTCCGACTTAGTCAATTGGATGGCGTGGACCTTGAGATGTACCGACGTACTATTCTACCGAGTATTTTACAACAGGTCGTCAGTTGCAAGGACGTGATCGCTCAGGAATATCTTATGGAGGTCGTGATCCAAGTATGCCTTCCTCGGACCTACAGGATGATACCGGCTTATTTTCATATCCAGGTATTCACGGACGAGTTCCATCTGCATACATTAGGTCCCTTTCTATCGGCCACAGCACAACTCCATCCAAAAGTTAACATCAAGCAGATAGTCATATCACTAATTGACAGGCTCGCAGCGTATGCTGCACGTGAAGCCGAATCAGAAGATCCAGAAGAGACGAAACGTCAGGAGGAAGCCGCAGCTAAGCGGCTCGCCGAGAAGGTCAAAACACAAAAGGCAAAAATACGCGAAAATGGCGGCTACGCTGTAAGCACCATGTCAATAGCGTCATTCTCCCTGGAGTCGAACGATTGGGCGGCACCCCAGAGTCCGCAAAGCGAAGTCGCAACTACTGTTGTTGAGCCAGAAAAGTTCCCGACGACAAACATTATGAATCCTTCCACTACCACCACGACTGTCAACGGCACTTCTGAAGAGAAATACAAAGGAAAGGAGAAGGAGGGATCTCCTGTCCGCAAGTTTCGAGGTATCCCAGAAAATGTGCAATTGTTTGAAGTATTCTGGAAACAAGTAGTAGAGCTTATCAAGGTTTGCAATATACTTCGAAGTTGGCCCAACTTATAACACATGCGAAAGGCTCGTCCTGATCTATCAATACAAGATATCACCGCACTCTTTGTTTCACTCACAAATTTGTCGTTAAGCTGTTACCCTGACAGATTGGAGTATGTAGATCAGATTCTAGGTTTCGCCGCGAACAAAGTTCAAGAATACGCGGAGAGGTTAGTTACCTTTGTTTTTTTTTTTCTTTTCCCCGCCAGTCTTTCGCCTGCGATTGATACCACTACCAGTTCAGACCTACATGCACAACAAACTACGTCCAACCTTGCCACCCTACTACTTGCGCCGATAAATTCTTATCAATCTGTCCTTACCCTTCTTGCATTGCCAAGTTATGCCCCTCTTCTATCAAAACAACTATACTCTACACGGCGATCCCTTGCGCACTCTATTGTGTCCTCCGTGCTAAAGAATGAGACAATAATAGAAACACCCGAAGACGTCGATGGCGTTCTTGAACTGTGTAACGTACTTATTAAAGACCAAACAGACACCGCTCCTTCAGGTGTGCAGGCCTCAAATGTGCAAGCAGCAGCCCTTGGTGCCGCCAAGGATATTCGAAGACAAGGGCCTCTCTACATGGAGAGGGAAGAAATGGCAGAGGAACAAGGTTGGGTGGCCCGGATGGTACATCTTTTCCGAGCGGAGTCTTTGGATGTGCAATTTGAGGTATAGCAATTGTACCATCGCAGTGATGATCGACATTGACGGAGAGCATCTTTAGTTGTTGCAGGTGGCACGGAAACATTTTGAAGCAGGACGTGAACGGATGCGGTTTACCTTCCCTGCACTAATAACCTCTGCGATCAAATTGTGCCGTCGATACAAGAGCCGCGAACACCTGGTTCGTTTGTATTACTCCAAGTCGTGCTTTTCTAACAGCATTTGTAGGAAGAAGACTGGCAGACAAAAGCAACAACAATTCTTAAGTTTGCGCGACAGCTTACTTCCATTCTCGCAGTTCAAGTTGAGGCGCCCTCCATTGCGCTCCGCTTGTTCCTGCTTTCAGCGCAGATTGCGGACGAGTGTGGTTTTGAAGACCTCACGTATGACTTTTACGTGCAAGCCTTCACTGTGTATGAAGACAGTATATCTGAGTCGCGGGCGCAACTTCAAGCAATTACGTTAATCATTGGCACACTGGCTGGCGCCAAAGGTTTTGGAATCGATAATTACGATACCCTAATAACGAAAGCCGCTTTGCATGGTGCCAAACTCTTGAAGAAGAGTCACCAAGCCACTGCTGTAGGGCTTGCCAGTCACCTATGGTGGCAAGAGCCCCCGTCACAGACGGATGGCGAAAATGGGAACCCTGAACCTACTGGAGAGGAGACCGCAACAGAAAAGCCTGCTGAGAAAACAGAAGACTCTGAGTCAGGTGTCAAATCCGTTAGTCCATGGATTCTGGCCTGCAATATTCATCCTCTTACTCCACATGTAGTACCCTCACCAGGATAGCAAACGCGTTCTAGAATGCCTTCAAAAGGCTCTACGTATTGCTAACTCGGCCATTGAAGAAATTGTGACTGTCCAATTGTATTGCGATACCCTGGATCAGTATCTTTATTATCTCGATCACGGCGCATCTGCGGTAATTCTTGCTTTCTTCCGCTTCTCACTCGCATGTAATTAATTTGTTTGTAGGTCGCACCAAAATTCGTGAACAGCCTCGTGGAACTAATCACATCAAACATTGACAACATAACTTCTCCTGACCTCCATCCTACTCAACGTGCGCCACCGGGTCTGATCGAGGGGGTCCAAGTACCTGATATGATTGTGCGGCATTTCCGCAACACACTGTATCATATCCAACGGCGAAAGACTGCCGCAGCAGATAGTGCTGCAGGCGTTGATCCTCGGTGGGAGGATGTTGACGTTGTGGGTGCAACACTGAAAATGGGAATTGGACGCTAGCCCAGGAGATAGTTGAGTGAGACTATCCCTGACTTCACAGCTTGCAAGGCCGGTTGGACTGTTGCATCGCTACTAGCTCTCTCCTGATAATGTGTGCTTTTATCGTGATGTATTATACTTGAATGCCCGCTATCGTTTATTAGTTTCTAAATAGTATTCTGAGTAGTTAGAGCTTGCTCCTTCGCCATTCTTAGTCACTAGGAATAGTTTTTCTCTTAAGGCTACAGGATAGCAAGTAAACATAATGGTGCTTGAAATTCTACAGGCCCTGAGGCAAGACATGAGTTCTTATGGATTGGTTCTAACTCACGTCTGGCGGCGACTGACGACCAGCCCATTGATTCACTTTGCCATAATAAATTAGATCAACGAGGCCTATGGCCCACCGTACATAGAGTTGGTTGACCATAACATTTACTCATGGTCAAGACCAGGAGCATAACGTCCAAGCAAGACCAATTCCAGCTCTCCTCTCTTTCAATTTCAAAGGATCTGATTCTTTCCGTTGTATGAGGTCGCCGTATAACGAGTGTTTTCTTTTCGCATGTGCTTGATGCCGCAAGTACTTTTTGAGAGGCCTCCATCAACTTTTCTATGTCCCCTCCATCGTTCATTTCGTCTTCCATTGCTATGACCAATACTACGGTGTCAAGGTTCTTCAACACTGTGAGAGATTCAATTGTCTCCTGCGCAAGACGTCGAGATAACATCATATCTTCGTGGGTCAAACCATCAACCCCCACATATATCCGTACTCTAGTGAGCATTGGTAGCATGCAAAAAATCCCTAGGCGCATCAATAAGGCCCCTCTTGCAACTAATCGGAGTGATAGGGACCTACTCCTTCTGGAATCCTCTGGTGAGTCAGATTCACTTGTCCAATGAAACTCTTCAACTTTCAAACAACACTTTGCCAGCCTCGCCCAGTTACGAGAGTTATCCCAAGGGCGCGCCTCTGGAAAGCAGCCTAAAATGGGTTGCGCGCTAAAAGGTAGCACAATCCGGCGAACGGAAGGAAAGCGGTAGCCAGAAAAGGCGGTCTCAAGCAAATTTGATACATCAACGAGGCTACGGCGGCCAGGAAACCGTATTAGATGGAAAGGAACCAAAAGCTGGACTGTGCAGAGGTTCGGCATCAGAGCAAGACATGGTGCTAGCTCGGCCAAGACCGTATCTACAGAAGAGGGTGTGATCAACACATTTACTATTCTGTGAGGGATTTCAATTGTGTATGACATGAATTAAACGTAGGGTGAACTGGGCACCTGACGTATGACGCGAGCGATGGTTCGCGTATAGTGACTGTTTCGAGCTGAGCGACCAGGTCAGTGGCAAGATCCTTCCACCAGCAGGGAGGCAGTCCTAGGTTGCGTAGAGAATGACAATATCCGGAGAGTGGTTGTCCTTTCCAGGCATGAAATATGTAACGGTCTGTGGGAGCGCCGGCTGCATAGGATGTAGTTCTGTGGGTAAACCTTGGGCGTAAGCTGCCTTTATCATGGCCTCGCGTTCGCGTTTATAGCTCGACTATGTCAGTCTTAAGAGTCTCACTTATCCCAATGACGTAACAAGATAATCGCCAACCAAATTAAGCCAAATAACGCGCGGCTTACCAAGTTTTTGATGGTCCGTGCGCAGCTGTGGTACTATATAAACAATGACCCAACAGCTAATATCTTCATACTTACCTTGATGGCGTAGGCCCCTTCAGCTATCTGGACCTGCGGGCTGTGGAGATCCCCCATAGCACGGCGACCCTGTCCTCAGGG
>JNHY02000145.1:0-34449 GCA_001691755.2 Amanita polypyramis BW_CC | reverse complement strand
GTCATAACAATCATTGGTTCATGTATATCATATTTAGCTGCTTGAAAGCAGCTAGTAATGATTTCTAACTCTGATATAGAGATGGTGGGGTCATCTGTGATGTTAAGATGCCAATTTTTGAAGAGTCTGAAGTCTGAAAATATTGCTGGTAAGCCAGCCTTTCCAAAGGCTTGTTCTAGTGCTTCCCAAGTATTTCTAGCATTATCTCTAATGAATGGCTGCAGTTCCAATTTCATTTTCATCATCATAGTGTAGGGTTGTATTAGACCACTAGCAGTTACAGGGCAGGGGGCAGATCCAGATGCTGCCCTGCTTGGAGGGCACAAAAGGGGGTTGTATCTGGGCAATTGAGTCCCTCCCTCCCTATGGTGGGAGGACTCAGATGGTTTTTTGCTCACAGGCATGCTGGAGCAAGGGTGGAGGGCTGGTAGTGTCTCTCTGAGGGCACACGAAGTGAGTGAGGCAAGTGAGGATGATGGTGGTAAGAGATCAAGAGCAGATGTCAAACATGGTGGAAGTAGTGACATTATGACTTAGTCTACACACTGGCATTACCAGTTTCATCTATTTTACTTCTGTGCTGTAGGTCATTTGATCTGTACTGCGACCATAGTGTGAGATTGGTATCATCCACAGTAACCTTCTGGCATAAACAATAATTAATGGGTCATGATAGTCTCCGCATGACGGGGAGCCCTGTGAGAGGTTTGGCCCCTTCAAAGAAGTTGTAATTGTTCAACGCATGTATATGGCTGATCGCAACGTATGCTTTACGGCCGTGGTATAGGAAGGACAGGAAGGTCCAGAGAATGACGGACAAACTGAGGAACGTCCAGAATCAAGCTTCAAGCTTCAACCCAGCAGACGGTCCACGGACATATAGTGACGGAGGAACCGCCCCAAGTCGTGTTGCGCGGCTTAGCGCGGCTATCCCTAACCCTCCTCTTCCTTCTCCCGCTGCACCTCCGTCGCCATCACCGCCTTGATCATCTCGCTTCCAACCTTGACCCCTTCCTCAAATCGACTCTCTAAAAACTCTCTCCCTTTCTCAAACCTCTTTCGGTACACCTCAAAACTCCCAAAACTAATTACCTGACTCCACCCCCTTGCAGCCACCACAAACTCGAGATCATCTGATCTATGCCACGTGTCGTGCAATCCGGAATCGATAGCGGCTTGTAGTAGAGTCGGCGAGAGGAAAAGGTGCTCGGCTACACCGAGGAAGAGACGGAAAAGAGGTGTCGCGGCGAGGGAGAGGTGTGCGTAGGGATTTATGGATAAGTGCGCCCAGGAGTCGACCATGGCGAGGAGGGAGAGGTGTGAGTTGAGCCGGCACCGAGACGGAGGGATGGTACCGGCGCGTAGGGTGAGGATGTCGGTGTCGGTGTAGGGGTTTGATGAGGGGGGTAGCGGGTATTGAGATTGAGACGTCGGGAGGGAGTCGAGTGTTGAAATTATGTTTGATGATGTAGAGGCTGATGTTGACGTCGTCCTATTGGGAGTGGTGTTGGTAGTGGGAAGTTTGCCTAGACTAAACTTGTCTAAAACATCTTCAGATAGCAAAATTGGACGACGCTTCTTTTTCTTCGCATTTGGTCCTGATCCATCGTTGTTAACCGCATCTCCGAAAACGATTTTTCGGGCCCACTCTACGCGTGCGTTAAGTGCTCGACAGTGTTCTTCTGATCCGCCCCCGCCTGCTAGCATGAGTTTGAAGAGTTCGGTCGCGCTCTTGGCGTATCTACGTCCTCGTTAGAATAGTACACACGGTTAAGGGCAAGACTCACTGATTAACTTGAATACCTGCGCTGGGATTCAGGATAGCCAATCCAGCATAGACGTGCCATTGGTTTGAATATATCCGCAATGTAAGGTTGACCTTTACAGTTTCCAACCCACCGACGTACAGTCCATGTTCCCAGGGATACGACTGGGATGCTGCCCAGGCTGTTCCCATACTGCCCCGGGATGATTAGTTTAGTGTTAGGGGAACGGAGGGTGGCGTACGTTAGAAAAGCGGCATGGGTGACAGCTTGGGTGTTGGCAGTCACTAGATCGTGTTCTTGGTAGGATAGGTAGACGTATCGTGATCCGAAACAGCGGAGGATATTCTCGACCAAGGTCAAGGCTTCTGCTGGGCCGCGGTGTTTAATGAGGACCTGGGAGAACGAATTAGATTGGGTGTAACCAACATTGGTGGGATGAAAACACACGAGAGGCTGACCAATAGGCGAAACGGTAGGCCCATGCAAAGAATGGCAGGAGACGATATGGGTATCCTCTGGGAGATATTTTTCAAATGCTGCCTGTTCGGGTGCTTTAACAGACGTTTGACCGGCAACGACGGCATTGAGCTTCGTGGCTGTCATTGACAATGAGAGAAGGCATAGATTGCACTAGCTGAGAAAGACGCACAGGGCCCGTACTGCCGAACGACATTACCAATGTGGTCAGCTTCGACAGAGTAGATAATAAAATCGGACGCTCTGGATACGGCGTGACCGTCTGGTAGGACGAGCACGTCGGGAGTACTGGCGTATTCGCGCTTGAGGTCGTCGTACTTGGAGGGTAGGTCGCAGACGTAGATCCTTGGCCGATTAGAACCGAGAGAGAGGATTATAGTCAAAAAATCGCTCTCACTTTTTCCAACCTGCCTTGCTTAGCATGCGCGCATACATACGGCCCATAGCGCCCATGCCAATGAGGCCGATGGTGGGCTGGCTAGCAGAGTCCTCCGTGGGGTAGACATTGGGTGATGGGACGGAGAGCGGCAGGGGCATGGTGATGGCGGCAGGAGGAAGCGAGGCGTGGAAACGAGTGGCGGTCTCATGCTAAAGTTGAAGCCATAACTTTTCATGGACTGTAGGCGCCCGGCTTTACGTGACTCGCTTTCGTTACCGGGCTCGCCAGTGGACAGCACAGACGGCGCCAGATGGAGCAACTACACCAAGAGCTGGTCGTACGCTACGCCGACCAGGACCGGTAGCACCGAGGCTCAGGCTGGGGGTGGCGGCGGCGGTAGTGGGATTACGAACCTGGGTAAGACGCTGACGAGAAAGGTCTCTAGTCGCTGGCGAAGAGGCGGCGAATCTGTAGTCTGCACCAGTCCTGGCAGCCCGCGCCTGGTGGCGACGGAGAACACGACGAGCGCGCGCCATATGGACCCAATCTGCGCTGCACCCAGTGAAGCTGGCTCTCCCCACCAGGCCAAAGGGCGACTTAAAAAGGTGGGCAGTCGCTATTCCATCCGCGTCTCCGTCGACCACAAGCAATCCCCGTCGCCGTTGCCCAGGACACCCACCCCCGGGACACCCACCTCCTTCGACAGCGAAAGGCTGCCCAGGAGACTCATCAAGCTTCGCCGGTCCACCTCCTCTGCAGGACCTTCTCCTTCGCCCGTCTCCGCACCCGCCTCGACTCCTCCCTCCGGCAACAAACTATGGAAACTTATGAAACGCATCAGCACAGGCGGGCTTCGAGACAAGTATCACTCCCACTCTCCCTCAAAATCACAATCACAAGCACAAGCACAATTATCCAACTGTAGCGAAGAGTCCTTCTCCCATGCTTCTTCCCCGTTCACTTGCGACCGCGACCGGGATGCTCCGCCTCCTGTCCCTGCTCTTCCTAAAGACTTGCAGAGTTTACTTCCAATTTCTAGTCCTACGAGTGACTTTGGTCCACAGACCCCGGAGCGTCGCGTCAGTTCTATACCTTTCCCTCCAAATATTTCTGACATATACATGACGTGTACAGACCCACTCGGACAAAAGGGGTACGGGGAAGGACAGATCCGCATCGTCCCCTGTCTCTCTACCTTCGTCATCACCGACACCACCTCAAAAGAAAATATTTCATCGTATACGACCTATATCCTCCGTTGGCATCCTTAGAGGACGCTCATCAACGACCGTGTCCAACCCTGCTTCTGCTTCTGCTTCTGTATTTGGATTTGGATTCGGATCAGGATATATACCCGTCCCGCCGCATTCCCATCAATCTACCAGAGCAACGACACCCTCTGGGCAGAGCAAAGTCTTCCTCCCCTCGCGTCCCGAGACAGCAAGCTCTTTCTCATTCGGCTCGACCAATCCTTTCGCGAGGAGTTACAATGAGAGCGTTCTCGATGGAACGTGCAAGTCACAGAGTGTGCGCGCGAGTACAAGGAGCAGACGGTCATCGACCTCGTCATTGGGAGACCATCACCATCATAATGATCAATTTAACCAACAACAGAAACATAATCAACAACAACTTAACCAACAACATAATAAACACCATCGTCACCAACAACAAACAATCAGTACGAATAATAAAGTTAATATCGCTACAAACGGCCAGGTGCCGGCTCCACCCGTGCCAACTAATATCCTAGCGAAACATATCGTTCCCCCCGGAGAACTTCTGAAAGGAGAGGGCGTCGGTGTTTTGGTTACCACGACCACGACAGTTGTTGTGGGGGAAGGGGCGGAGAAAAGGAAGGTACCCTGTCCTGTCGTTGGTACCAGTGCGTCACAGGGCAGGAGCAAGGACAAGGACAAGGACAATAATGGAGGCAACCGTCCGACATATAGCACTCACACGAAAAGCCTTTCAAAAGCAAAAAGTTCAAAAGTAGGGTTGTATATTCCTTTACCTGGTCGTGCTGCTGGAGCATCCTCTGCGCCTACCTTCACCTCCGCGCCCATCTCATCTTCTCTCACACCACAAACGAACAAGGAGGGAACTATTGACAGCACTAACGGCCACACTAGGATACCCCCCTCGCTCCCAATACCCCCTCGGAACCCTCGTCGTGGTGGTACCAACACGAGTACGAAGGATAATATCGAATGGTGCTTGGGAAACATGGGAATCGCTAGATCGCCCGATATCGAGCTGCCTTCGTTACCTTTCCCCCCCAGGAAGAGAGTAATGGCGGATAAAATTGAGAGGGACGGTCTGGATAGCCAGGGTAAGGAGAAGGATAAAGAAAGAGTTAGCGGCGGATGGGAACGAGGTCGGTCGCTGACAGTTACTGGCTACGAGTCGGCTCCGCCCTCCCCCGCCCCGCCATCGCCACTACTTTCACCATCGCCGTTTAGTTCATCGCCTCTCACTTCACCTCAATCGGAGCCAGAAATGGTGGAGTATCTCAGCTCAAGCCAGGGTCCTTTCCTACCTGTACCTGCCTTGTCGACGTTTGGTAGGGTTTTGGGGAGGCAATTTGGGATGGAGAGAATGGAGGATCCAGGAACCGCTTCCGTTTCTGTTTCACCCTTCTTCACAACAAATACCTTGGCACCTACCTCCGGCTCTGCGTCGCCATCAAGTCTAGCCTCAACCCCAGGAACCGATTCGAGATCAGGATCCCGATCAGACTTGACCTCAGGCCCGAACCCTCATCCACGTCGAATACATTCAGTATCGGTGTCAGTCACGTCAAGGTCAGGCTCGATATCGACTAAGACGGGCAAGAGTCATTATCGGCCGATTCCGATTCCGACCAGACCCAGACCCATGTCGAGATCGTATTCATCCCCTGTGTCAACGTCCGTGTCGGGACCTGAAGACATGGAGGGGGCCAGTGCGCAGTCTACACCAGGACAAGGGCAGGTGGCTTTAGTTCAGGGACAGGGAATGCCTGGAGCGTTTAACACGTTCTTGAGAAAGATGAGCCTTTCGGGCGGGCTTAGCGTCGTGTTGGCGCCGGGGCCGGGTTCGCCACCACCTATGAGACCTGCGAGGAGTCCCAAGAGGCCTTCTCTTTCTGCGATTGTTAGGGATGGTAGAGAGAACGATAAGGATAAGGAGAGTGAAGGTGGGAGTGGAGGGAAATTACTGAGAAAGGGATCCCTAAAGTCAGCGACTGGCGAGGGTCCCATGCCGGTAATGAACGTGAACGGTGGTGCTATCCTGGAGAACGGCGATACCACGAGTAACTCCTTGATGGAGGATGAAAAACAAAAATCGAAACGCGAAAAATGGGAGACGTTATTGGAGAAGAGCGAGCGTGCAGGAGGAACGCTGCACTTAAACGCAGACGGGGAAGGACTGTTGTCGGATAAGATGTCGGTGAGGATGTCGGCTACCAGTTTGACTCCAAGTGAGGAGGGATTAGATGGGGGTAAAAACCAAGGGGATGACATTAATGGACACTGACGCTCGTTTTCTTTGTTCTTCGTTTTGGCAGCTTGCTGGTTGCGCTTCAAGCTTGACGATATCGACACAAGGTTGGTTGTTGCGGTCACGTATATAATAACAGTACAGGAGATATACCCCACTCGCATATAAGTATGCTACGGATACACTGCACATATATTAGGGCATTATTGCAATACAATACAAATACTTGATTATGACCAGGCGCGTCGACGCGTTATTTGGATCTGTTGTCATTCCTATATTTGGGCAGCGCTGTTAATGCGCGGTAGACGTGTTCCGCAGGCGTGTATACCCAACCACAGAGCCCGGCTAAAACTACAGCTTGAACAGAAACATTAATCTCTATTAGTGATGGGCGCTGTACAGAGTCTTATGTCGTCCGAGGGCGCGGCTGCTGCGGGTACACTAGTCTTTGCCGGTGCCCTGGGGTATAGTGTCACCAAATTGGCGAAGCAGGAGCCTGAGACAAGAGGGGCACCTGGGGGGGAGAAAGCTGCGGAGAAGGGAGAGACTGGAGGTGGGAAGAAGAAGGGTAAGAAACAAGGTGCTGGCGATGGTGCTGTCGAGGTAAAAGCAGCGCCAACATCAACCTCAACAGCGCAGGTAATTCCAGGAAGCTTCGACGCACCCACCTCAGGGCCTTCCGCTCCCGCAGCTGATACTGATACGACGACGGGAGGTGCCAAAAGCAAACCAAGGAAAGGCAAGACAAAGCAGGTCTCTCGAGGACCAGCAGCTAGTCCTAGCACTGCCCAGACCAGTGGTGTTGACTTGGATGGCGGCAGTGTGCCGTCCACTCTTCCAAACGAAGCTCAGCCCCCCACGGCTTCCACTTCCAGAAGCAAGTCCAAAAAGTCAAAAAAGAAAAAGAACTATGCCTTAGGAGCCACCACAACTGGTGGCGCTGGGGCTTCGGTATCGAGTTTAGCTCTGCCTAGTGCTAATGCTAACGCTAGCACAACTGGCTCCTCTACCTCCAAAACGGGAGAGGCCTCCGCGGTGGTGGCAGATGTGGCTGCTCCACCAGTACCGAGTGCTGGAGGTGAAGGTGAAGGAGCGAATACTGCACCCCGTGGATCAAAGTCGAGGGATACCTTGATTCCAGGTGATACGTCGTCTACGGAGGACGAAGATGATGATGATGGAGATGATGGCGATGAGAAGCCTTTCCTGACTTCTTTGTCTTTGTCTGGCTCAAAACGACTACCGGCACAACATCCCATGGGACTACCCAAGTCGGGTTCGGGCTCAGGTCCTTCATCCTTCTCGCTACCAGGACAACAAAAATCGCAACATCAACAAGCTTACTCAGATACGGATAATTCATGGACACACGTTCGTCGTGTAGGGCGACATAAGCATCCCAGTGGGAATACGTCCAGCCTCGCGCACCATTCGACGAGCGCAGCGGAGCTCACAACGAGTGATGCGGGCGTAGTATCTTCTATGACCGATGATGGTTACCCATCTTCCTCTCCTATGGTGGAGCGTGTAGAAGTCACAGAGGACGAAGAGGGAGAAGCCCCGGCCCATGGTTTAGGCTCGGGAAGCCCTTATGTCCGAGCCTCGAGTTCCAATGACGGCAGTGGCACCAATCCAAATACTAACACTAATACCAACACGGTCACGCAAAGGAAAACCCTTGCGGAAAGGATTCTTCCTAAACCAAGAAAGACAGGTGTAGAAGAGTGAGTAATATTCAATTAATCTCGCACGATCTATCTCCATATTCTTTAACAATAACTGCTGTAAGTCTAATACTAACCCTTCCTGTCTCGTCCTAGCATGTTGGAGACGCCAGACCACCCGACCCTGACACGCGTGGTGCGTGTTCGGCCATTGCCGGGGGAAAAGCCCCCGACTGGATTCTCGTGGGCTGATTATGAAGATGTGCACATTGACGAGGGCGCTGGGCACGATGCTGATGGCGAAGATGACGGGTGGGGGGTAGTCAGAAGCCGACGATCGCGTGAGTGTGTATGACTAGGGTTTGGTATTAGGTTTACCTGACTCGTCGCCCTTCAGGATCCGACCGGGCCCCGTCATCGACGGTCACTGGCACAGGTGGTACCGATGCTGGTGGAGGTGGTACGTCACAGAGTGGGAAAGCGCCTGGGACGGCGACGACAAAAAAGCAGCGCCAGCACGCCAAGAAGCGTGAGGCGACCAAGACCGCAAAGGCAGAAGCGGAGACGCAACGACTGGCGACACTCGCTAAGCACAAACAACAGCTCGAAAACATGAGGATAATGGAACAGATCTCGAAAAAGACCGGCAAGACTGCCAGCGGTGGTATGACAGCGAGCGTTGATGACAACGGTAACCTAGTCTGGGAGTAAGTTTCACCCGTCCAGGATGAACATATTTACCATAGTGTTACATCGGCGACGTATCGTTATCGGCCGAGTTTCTGCAGTTACGACTATTAATAAGTTTCATTGAATAATTAGTGGACAGGTATGGTATACATATGGTAGGTAGAAAGGGAGAGTAAGTGCATAGCATGGGTAGAGGGTTTAATTTAATGATCATCCCCATTGGAGGGAGATAAAACGGAGACAAGGAGAAACGGGATTATATCGACATGATTTGCTCGTAATAAACTTGGAAGTTGTGAAAAGCAAAAAGAAACGGAAAGTAAGCTATTTATAATGGAGATCAATGTCCGTCATTAGGATCTAACCGAATGCGGTGTGCAACACGCGACATGAGTGTCATATGTTGCAAAATGCGGATTGAAGTGGCATGCCGTGTTCGGACCGCGTGCCATGACATACGAGATTATATATATACACCTTCCCAAGTTTTATATTGTCTGTCGTATAGTCCGCCACGTACGTCACTGGCACAGGCACGCATGCACGCACGAATCCTCCGTGTTGATCCTGCATGGCACTACCAGGGCATGTCCGAGTGAAGACGCCGCCGGGTGCATTGGAAGAAAGAGACATAGGGATATATATATACCCGTGACGTGATTGCCCAAGTTTATACGTTTGATATTGATCGTAGCTGTGCGAGAAGCATGCCCATAGAATATAGAGAAACCAAGGCACTTGTTATGAACACGTAAGGCCGCGACCCTGTGGTTTGATTGTCCTGGTGCGTGCCGTGAATTATAAGTATAATGTCGAAATGAGAGGGATATCGATCGATTCCGGATGAAAAAATAAAACATTCCCCGTTCCGGGGGGCGTCCTGTTCCCTGCCGTGTGCCTAGGGCATGAGTGGACCCTTGTCATGATCGCCGCGCGTTCTGCTCATTCACTAGGTCGAGGGGGGGGGACCACGCCAAGAGAGGGAAAATTCGGGAAAAGAACTCATTGGATTGAAACGAATGTCGGGTGCCCATTTTACCGTCTTACTTCCCGCCGCGAAATTATCTCAAAGTCATATCCGCGAGTAGACTGTGGAACTCGATGCGGAAAGGGTGGCGGTGTCAACGCGGCATTAAGTGCATGGGCGGATGCAGGTCTCCCTAATAGGCTGCTCCCTTGACTCTCGCTGGCATTCCTGTCGGCAGCAACGCCGCTATAATACGCGGTAACTGGAGAAGAATCAGAAAGGGAAACAGCGCGTGGATTGCCCACCAAGTTACTGGAGAAACTGCCGGGCCGTTTAGATTCGCGGACAAGGTGCGCAGATGGTCGCCCGGCATGAGCATCTGCGCGCAGTAGTTTTTTGACTGCGGTTCGGGAACGATGTAGGGTGAGGTGATCGAAGCGAGTGAAGGGGGTAGAGATCCCTTTGGAGCTGGGGTGAGCGGCCTGGCAGAGCGGCCCGTATTATTAACATGGCTACTGCTGCCACTTGACGTCGTGGCAGTTGTGGTGTCGGAGGCGTCAGTGATTCTGTGCCTCATTGAGGATGATGTTGGAGAGCGAGATCTCAGATTTAGTGGTGAGGAAACGGCACTTGTGAGGTGTGGGTCAATAGGGGATCGGAGATGCGGGCTGTCGATTCTGTCATGCCTTTGCGTAGGTGGTGGCTGGGATGCCTGAGGTGATGAAGAAGGCAACGGAGTGGTATGGTAGGCCTGCGTTGGTGCTTGTGCGGACCGATGGGTCAGGTAATTTGGGTGGTACGACCGCACAGCCTCTTGCGCTCCTGAAATACCCGGGAGCGCATGGTGGTAGCCCATTTGGCGAGATGGGGAGTTGAGCGGTAGATAGCGCTGTACGAGCGTAGCGAGATCGTCAAAGCGCGCTTTGAGCTCATCGAACTCTTGTCTGGTGACATATTTCTCCCTAATAAAAGCACCAATAAGAGGGGGGAAAATTATCCTTGGTTGTAACATTAAAGCAAGCTTTAACTTACACAGGCTCTACGACGTGCCAGTGGCACTTGGCATGCTCTCCTCGGCGCGAACAAGGCGCGCATGGCTGTGATCTGCCATCGAAGAACGGAACAAAGTCAGCTTCCTGTAGTTCCTCGGCGACCGGGGCGGCCGTTAGGTCAGCCTACCTATCACACTTGATCTTGCGCCTCTTACACTCTATAAAAGTCATTTCCGTGTGCCATGGATAGGCAAGACGATGCATCATGTGGAATCGGCCGAGTATCGCCATACGCAGAGATGAGACGTTGATAAGAGGAGAAACACAGAAAATAACCAAAACGTGTAACAATACCGTCATCAGCTTATTTTCGGCGGTTAGGAGTACTGATTACCTGTACAGCTCAATGCTTGCCTCCGTCGCTTCTTCTTCGGAGGTCCTTGCTGCTCTAACTCGTCCACTTCAGAATCCGGAACGGCGTACGTCGCGCCGTCCCCTCGTTGTGTCGGGAAGCGTGGTTGTCCTTGATAAAGGGGGTGAGGAAGACACGCAGAGTAGTTCAGGCCGCTCGCACCGTCCGCCATAGTCATTGGTCCGGGTAATCCTGCAGAGTGTGACATACCTGTCGGGGGCAAGTACGGGTGCAGCTGGCGTATCGATGGCAGAGGCATCTGAGAGTGGCCTGGTACGCTTCCTGAAGACGGAAGAGCCGATGACGCCATCAAATGTTGAGTGCAATTCTGGGTATCCCCAGCACTGGGATGGGTTCTCGATGGTTGCATAGAAAGTGTTAGCGTTAGGCCAGTGGGGAGAGTAGATATATGATTTAAGGCATGAGATGAGGCGAGCACACGCAATTCACATTGCGGGGCTCTTATGGCCTATTCAGCGAAATTGAAAGCAGACGTACATCCAAAAACGGACAGCCATCTAAAGAAGACTAGTTTCACCAATGGCTTAATATTTCCGGCACCAAATTGGATCGTGACCCAAATTGTAACGTATACGAATGAGCCAAAGTGCCGGCGTTACAGCGCAAAATCACGGATTGTCAGATGGCTTGGCGACCTGAATAGATCGTTGACAGTCAGTGCATGCATGGTACAGAAACCTCGGCCTTTGTTCCGGGTTCGCGTAAATGAGCCTGGAACGGAATGCTGTCAGTGCCAACGGCGTTATGGTTAGAGCTACCCACTATCGGGCCCTGCCGGTTTTGCCCTCCTTATGTCCGGTGCAAGTTTCCTTTGTGGTGGCGATTGGATTGTGCCACTGAATCATTCGGACGTGGAAGCCGGTCCTACTTCGAAATCGAGAAGGTACCAGCGACCTGACGGCCAATCCCAATCCGAACATATCATGACCATCTACCCGCCTCACTCTGACGTTCTTTACGCAAGGGTCATGGTAAGAATACACCGCTGGCCGTGCACGTGGCCAACACCTTGCCTGCTGCACATACGCCGTTCGTCATTGTTTGTAGCCTACACTTATAAGTATCTAGTCCATCACTGATTGGACTGGCAACTCTCTGATCAACTCATTTTGGTTGGCTGTGGAGCCCGCCACCGTTATCGATGAGACGCGAGGCCTGTATAGGCCGCTGGTTTTCTCCGGAGTTAAGTGAAGGATTACCGTCAGGTTCACAACGCTAAGCTTGCCTTGCCCGACTCGGAAGCAAAGAACCTCCTTGTATTTTCCCGAATCTATTACGGGCGACACGATGTCGGATACGCTGTTCACTAACCAACAGGGTGGCGCCCCTCGGTGGTCCGGATGTAAACGGAAGTCGATCTCATCTTCAGTTTTCAGTACTTCCCAACATTGCCGTTTCGCGCGGTCATGAAATGCAAAACTAGTCATATTCAGTTCCAATTGTACCCAGAACTGATTAGCCACTCGTTCAGTACAAAGAGTCGATCGAACGGCATGCCCAGTCCCGGACTAGGTCGCTCTTCTCGTCTACCTGCTTGTGCGGATTCCGCCCATGCGAAACTCGCATATTTAATAGGTTATGACGAGGGTGACTGTGAGGAGTCGGAGATCTTCGCATCAATGTTTATAAACAGTCATATGGTCCGTGCGCCCAGTCACACCTTAGTACAAAAAGGATCCAATCTCAAGACTTGTCCTGTACGAAAGTTGCACTCTGGGTTATTTGGGTCCTTCCTTGGCCTCCACATGGAGGGATTTGAAGTATTCCAGGGAAGAACAAGTCACTCCCTCCCAAGATCATGACCCGTAGTAAGTAATTACAGTGGGGTCAGCGGCCCGTAAGGGAGTTACATACATCTGGTGTTTGTTTACCCAGAAATACACGTTATCCTACTCGTGCAAGATCCGCGTGGTTGGACTGCTTAGTGTCAGAGCAAACATATCCTTTCGGTATATATGAAGTGGAGCCAGTTTTGGCGTCCTCAGCATGGTGTGCTTTGAAAAACTACGCATGAGACCATTGGACGGGTGCACCATTGAATGATTGCTATCAATTCAGATGTCAAAAGCACATTCTCGCATGACATATCACCGCATGGTCCGTTAGCTTAGCTCGAATGTCGTGTAAATATACAATTGCAATATAACCGTGCGGCAATACACCTCTTTCTATTCAATGGGGAACGAGATTCTCACTGTTCGTTCACGAAAACTGCTGCCATACCCATGCCGCTACCAGCACACATGCTTGTTACAAACACTTTATGCCCGAGTCGCTTCGCTATATTCAACCCCGTAGCAACCTGTCGAGCACCAGCTATGATATAATTAGCACAGGAAATACGTGGAAAATAACAGACTAGACGTACTTGACCCAAGAGGATGGCCCAAAGCAATCGCACCGCCGTGCGGGTTAACTTTATCGTAAGGGATGTTCAACTTCTCTATACAATACACGATTTGCGAAGCAAAAGCCTCGTTTATTTCAAAGAAGTCGATCTCCTCCTGGTTCAATCCCGTCTTTGCGAGAACTTTGGGGATTGCAAATGCAGGACCAATACCCATAATTCTTGGTGGGACACCCACAACGACGCCAGTGACGTATTTGCCCAGGACCGACAGGCCGAGGCGTTTAGCAACAGAACGTCTTGTGAGGAGCACTGCAGCAGCTCCGTCTGACACTTGAGAAGCATTTCCTGTGCAATACCCACGAGGTCAATAATTTAATAGTGACATGAGGAAACGGACATACCGGCGTGCGTAGATCCATCCTTAGTGAAGGATGGTTTTAATTTGGAAAGGCTTTCGTAGGTGACGCCATCCCTGATACCCTCGTCTGCACTAACGACAATCTCCACTGCCTTCTCCGTCTTGGGGTCAATTATCTTTGTCTTGATGGGAACAATCTCGTCCCTGAATATACCAGCCTTGAGCGCAGCAGCAGCTTTATGATACGATGACACCGCAAATCTATCCTGCGCTTCACGTGTGATGCCGAAATCCTTTGCAACGTTTTCGGATGTAATGCCCATTGGAATGAGGCAGTCTTCGGCTTCCTGGTTCTCCAAAAGCTCGTCCGCAGCTTCCGGCATTGCACCTGGACCATAATGTTTCGACATGGATTCGAAACCGGCACCTTTTTCATTACCATTATTGAAAACCCTTCACCACAAGGACTGGCAGGCGTACCAATACCAAAGTCAATCTGACCTGAACGGATTTCATTTGCGATTTGATTAATTGCGGCCAAACCGGACGAGCACTGGCGATTAAGAGTATTGACCCCCGACGTATGGGGGATGCCGGCATGAAGAGCTGCCATACGTGCTATATTGGCGCCTCCAGCAGGTGCAAGAGCGTTCCCTACCGCGACGTCCTCAACGAGTATGGGGTCCAGGCCTACACGTTCGTACGCAGCGCGAAGAACATGCGATAGGATGACTTCACCGCCCGTGTCTTTGAAACTTCCCCTCCCCCCCTAACAGTTTACACGAGGTTGATGAAACCAGTACGTTTTGGACAAGACAAGACCTTACCTTTGTGAGCGCCGAACGAACCGCTGAGACAATGACCACGTCATCGTCATTTTTCTGGAGGACGCGTGCCTTAGACGCGGATGTAGACGTTTGTAATGACATGCCTGTTGTTGGATTCACACTTTGGCTACGGAGCGCCAACAGGGATTTGCTTATAAAGATCCGTCATCGAATCACATGTCTTACCCGGCAACATTCCGGCACATATATACGAAATCACTTGGTCATTTGATTAAAAACCAACTCGAGACACTCCGCCTTCCGCAAACAAGGAGTACCGAAAGGCGCAGAAATATCTATGTATGTAGCATAGTCCCGTTATATAATCCACCTCTTACTTCTAACCTTAACCCCACCCTCGATGACGCGTTAGCTATGACAGTTCGGTAACAGCCGTCGAATCCAGCACGTGACTGTGCTGACTCGTAGCGCGGCTATCGCCGAGGTATCTTATCAGGCCGGATATAGGCTGCAGTAGCATAGCGCACACGTAGCAACCTGCATTGAAGAGAGAACTGGTTTGATTGTTCGAACGGGGCAACGTTTCTGTTGGTCGTAGTAGGTGCTTTCACCAGCAACTACACGGTTGTCCGCGTAAGTAGGATCTGAAGGGCAAATAGATGGCGCGGCAATATCAAAGCCGAAATTGTCATATGATGTACGGAATCCTTCTTGAGGCAACACGAGTTTGGCAGCCCTTCTATGCGGGGTGATTGAGCACGGCCGGCACGTGGATGTGTCAAATGCTTAAGGTAAGAACCGATTCTGGCCACCATGCCGTGTAAAGTCTACACGCGCAGTCGACAGCTGATCATGACTGGTTATTGAAGCAAGTCTACACCGAATGCAGACGACCAAGCGAGGTTTCGATGTTTCCCCCGCGGATACAGAGTACAGTAGAAATGCATCATGTGCCACCCCATCCCTGACTCCTCTTCACTCATTCTCAGATTAGTCACCTCACAATGGGTGAGATGGTGACCATCGTCTTTCACAGCCACAGCGCAACATGACATCCACGGACTTGTCGGCTATACCAATTACTTATCTACAGTTTCAACTGAACAAGCCCTTCACACTACCCTTTTAGTAATAATAAAAAAAAGTGTGCGAATCGGTTTGGTATAAATACAAGTGCTGGAAGTCTCCCGATTAGTAGGCGTAAGTAACAACGTAAAGGACGTTCTCAATCCCATCTGTTAGTTTGGCCGGCTTTAGAGTATCCACGTCTCAGGTTGTCAGCCAGGCAGTGTCGCCGTCACTGCGGAACCAGTTCGACGGGGCGACCTTGACCCCAGATAAAAAGGCACCCCACCACCATCATCATCATCATCATCATCACCATCATCAAACCCAACAACACAGGGCCTCAAGAGGTCGCAATCAAACGATTGCTTAGCGAAGAGCCTTGATCACCGTTGATCCAGGTTATTACTGAAAGCTTGATCCGGTATGGAGTAGCAAAACTTGTCAGTTCTCGGTACGAAATCAACTTTGTGCGCGTGAGCGAGAGAAACGTCTTGAAAGGTCAAGTTATACTTGATAACAAGCTAAGTTACTAGTGCGTGCGGAGCCATGGGGGAAGTTCAAGAATAGCCTTTTTACAAAGCGCCGTCAGATTACGAGCCTACGTTAGTTAGATTGGGTGCCTCGCGTAAGTAGTCACTTTTCTGTTCGGCGTTACCTGACGGCGTGGGTTCGTACCAACTCTGGGCCCCTTCAAACATCCCCGTATTTACTAGGACGCCCAAGTCACATAACCTGATCTGGCTTTTAGTCTGTCTCCATTCGGACCGCTTAGGTGTCGTTCACGCAATCAACCCGAACTGCGGGCGGGCTAAGTATCGCTGAGCTAACTAGACCGTAACCAGTCTAATGGTCCAGCCATCGTTATCTGTAGGCACAGAATTCCCCACTCCCCCCATCCCACCCGCGTCAGCGGTACAATGAAGGAAGGTTTGGTATAGCACTCGTGTGACGCTATAGTATAAATTCCACCATGCTACAACGCTGACAGCTTGTCATATATGCTTTACAAGCAAGCAAGTAAAATAGTTATTCATAACACATGGACATACTAAGCGCATGTGATGTAGTTGAACCTCCCGAGTGACATGGCATATTGATACATAACTACTAATATACTACGTATGGCCGGAACATTGGCATCTGATGCATCAGATGGTATACCTTGTATGAACGTCTGAACAGTTTGAACCGCCACACATATGAATGAGAGGAGCTGCGACAACGATATTCAGAAAGTGGGAGATAGGTTACAAATAACCCATGCTGTGAGGGGTGTATCTGTCCTATCAAATGTAAGGTTTTGATCTAGAGAAGGTCGTGCCGTGCCGTGCCTTGTACTTACTGGGCGTGAACCAAGCCGTCTGTTCCCATAGGGAGGAACGCGCACTTTTCCTTTTTTTTTCCCTCCTTCCTTACGTGAGACAGTTATGATAAGTACGGTTGAATTTTTAGACGCATAGTGCGGCTGGACTGGTCAAACGAGAAGCGAGCTGATGTGAACCAGTGGGGTCACTTATTGCCAGCACCAACAGTGAAAATGGCGAATTGCACTGCCGAGGAGATTACCGAAAAGGGGGACGTAATACGAGAAGCACCTTAGCGTAACTGGTATGAGTTCGCGGGCGTAGAACAACCAACAAAAAGAACGGGCAGGAAAGCACGTAATATAGTGGATAACCTGGAGACGTTAATTACATCACGGACATGGGTGGAAAAAAAAAAGTTCTTCACATGGGGACGAAAGGTCGAATATCAACACGGGAAAATCAGGGGGACAAACGAGCCCTACGCCCAAATGGTGATCCGCACCACAAATGTTGGCGCACGCAGGTATAAAGTGTATCGTAAAAAAACCAGCCTCGGACACATAATGCATATGTACTACCTTTTTTATTATCATTACTTCGGGATTTTCATGCTCCAGCACCCATGGTATATTTACCGTTCGATTATGCCACAGACTTTGGCGAGTCCCGTGCGTCTTGGCTGGCAGATTGGGGACGAACAGCAGGCGGTGAGGCAGGACGGGCATCAGGACTTGAATCTGCAGTGCCCTTTCTCATCGGGGGTGTAGGAATCTGGTGAGGCTGGGCCTGGGGTTGATTTTGCCCCGGGCCTTGTTGGGTTGGGGGATGTTGGTGGTGGTGGTGGCCGTTATGTTGCCCATGGTGGTGATGAGATGGAGGAGGGAGTGAGATGGGTGCAATGTGTGACACGGGGCCTGGCCCCGGGTCACTAGGGTGCCAGGTCTGCAGTCCAGGTAACGAGTCTATCTGGTACTCCCTCCTATGATCGTGCACGTTGTTGAGTGGAGCGATCGAAGGATGAGAATAACTGTATGCAGGCGAAATCGGAGGCAATTGGTTAGTTGGTGGAGTTCTGGACCTGCTGAGCGCGGTCCCGGTGAGTGGGCCACGTTTGTGCGGGAATTGTTCGGGCCGAGGCCGAGAATGAGTCCGCTCGAATAAACCACACTTGTTACACAACTAGAATAGTAGGGTCAGAGGAATGGACTAGAAAGGCTAGGGTCGAGGGTTTACTTACGACTTTGCCTGGGCTGAGATTCGATCTCCTCCAAGTGGAGGTATCGGTGGTACAACAATTAAAGCACCTCCGGCGAACACGGTCGCTCAACTTAGTGTTAGCGTCGTCCGTGTAAATGCTTACTGGGGCCTGTCCGGGCAGAGGGTATGAGTGGCTGTAAGCATCTCGCACATGACTGTTCTGGAGGTGTGAGACGGGCGGAATGGACGCATGGGACGGTAATGCCACAGAGTTATGATAGGAAGTGTGATTTGATCCGTCAGTATGTTCATAACGATGATCAAATGACGGGTGCGCATTAAAGCCGTACGAGTGGCCCATACTGTCAGCACGGGACTGGAAGTGGGGAATGGTGTGGTGGCGAGAGGTTTGCAACATCACGGGCTCATGTGAGTAATAGTTGGTCGTGTGTAACCCACTGGACAAGGGTTGAGGAGGGGTTCTTCTCGCTGGGGGAGTAGACATTGCGGAGCGGTCCTGGATGATGGAGGATGAGGGAGAAGGATTTAATGTTGTAATTGGGGGTGGAGAAGGACGACGGTGCGAAACTTCATAAGAGTCGCGACGGTGCCTCAATTGAGAAAGAAAAAAAAAAAGAAAAAAAAGGAGGGTTAGTAAGCTATGAAAGGAAAAAGCAAGAGTCGCTTACTGAGTGGCCATTGGGTAAGTGTCAACACGATGGGGCATAGAGGAGGAGTTGGTCGATGGAGTCGGAGTCGGAGTGGGAGGAATGTCGAAGTTTATAAGAGAAGAGTGCTTCTGATATGATGAGATCAGAAGTGATAGAGAGAGAGAGGATACATACGGGACGATGGTCACGAAGGAGAGGATCAATGAGAGCGACGGAGGGCGGGTGGTGGTGTGCAGAGGGAGGAGGAGGCGCGTCAGAGACGGAATGATCGGAAGAGACTGGGGGCGAGGGAGGATGATCTTGGTTCTCCCTGATGGATGATGGATGGGTCAGAAGAGGGCGAGAGCGGGTTTTATAAATGAGAACAGACCATCCAAACATAGACATGTTGTGCGTGCTGTGCGATGTGATGTTGATGGCTGCGACTCTATGGGACATCCAGCGCCCCCCCCAGAAGCTCTCAAACTCTTCAGAAGAGAACCAGCAAAAGAGCTCTCTGCCCACCGACCCGCGCTGGTTCAAATCCGTCGCTTTGCTCCATTCGCTCCTTTCAATCTCCGCCCCTCCCCCTTTCAATCGCCGCTTCCTCGGACCACTCCGCCGTCCCTCTCCGTCCTGCTCGCCGCCTCCGCAATGACTTTTCTCCTCTATGAAGATCATGCCTTGTCCACCCTATCATTCTGGCCCTGCATCAGATCATCACCGCATCACTTGTCCTCCCCCTGCTAACTAACTATCGACTCTACTTACTCTCTCTCTCTCTCTCTCTCTCTCTCTCTCTACTTATCTTCTCTCGCCTGCTCGCGCAATTTTCTTTGGTAATCGGCTAAGTTTTCAATTTTAGCCCGGTCGCCCTTGCCTATTACCAATCTGCCCCAGTCATCACCGGTGATTCACCATCCACTCAATTGACATCCCTCTCCTCCGGACGCGCTCCTACCTAATCAAACTTTTACCGATCCGCCATCATCATCATTATCATCAACTTCTCCAGGATCTTCCTTCGCCGTTTTGATGGCGCCTTTGTAGTCGTGAAAGTGAACCAATGCGTGGCCTGAGCGTTATCTCCACATATCCACGTCAGTGGCACATGAACAGTCCTCTCTGGCCGCATGGCATCCCAAAAACCTCTCACTGTCTGTCTGTCTGATCGAAAGACGTAAGATACTCACACACTCTACCGATTTCTACAACTGGGGAACATCATCTCTGAGCCATCCTACCGGACATCCTTCTATTGGCTATGTAAAAATGCCGCGCCACCACTCGTCCGCGTGATCGCTAACAGGTTTCCCATGCTCTCCTTGGCTAGGGCCACCTGCGAAATGGCAAGGGTCACACCCGGGAAATCGAATCAGCACTAACGGCTGTGCAACTACTGACGCCGAATCCGTCTCGTTGACTCCGTTGTCCATTGTACACCTTCACGGTCAGATCAGCTTATCCCAACTTTATCTCGGGTCGGGTTCAAAAGCAGTGACTGAACTGGAATTCAGTCAAACAGCGTACTTAATTATTGTATCCGTCGAGAACGCACGACCTGGTAACTTTCTGAAAATACACTGGATTGATCCTTTGCCATTGTTCCAGCGCGGTAAATTTCAATTGCAATGACTTCTCGCTTGTTCTCTTAACTTACAGACAAAATAAAAATGACGGGAGAAGGCAAATTGTCTTGGCCCGCGCCCTAAATCTCACCCATGTACTGGGGTAGCAGTTGGTCATGGTACCCATCGTCGTCCGCGGATCGTTGTAGAAAAGCGAGAAGAAAGCCAGCCATATCCTCGGTCTATTCCTTGCGTGTTCTTCTCTTCTCTCTCGGCTCGCAGTAGTCATCGAAGCCGTCCCATCTTCGATGTCAATACTTCCATAACCTAGCCGGAAAACCACAAGACCTCAATTCGAGCGACCTAAAGTTGGGATAGATTGATCGTTTGAATGCTCGAGCGAGCTGAGAGTCAAGAGGTAGACTGAATTACACAGATCAGCTCGATCACTGCAGATTCTTGAAGTCTGATGGAGATCGTGCGGGAGAAGGCGCCTCCTTCCTGTATCGTCTAATCACCGTATCAAGTCAGAAATGAACAAGTACAACCCCAGAGACTGACCACCTAAGTAGCAACTTTCATGGCTTTTCCGCGATAACGGAGAATTATGGATTTGGAAGGCAATATGGTAGATAGAACATACTGCTGAACGTTCTTTTCCTTATAATGAAGTAGGTGACGTACTAGGAAGGCAGGCCCACCGACCATGTCCACCGGAGCATGTGCCTTGGATCTTCCTGGGTACTAGGATCACACTGGGGTAAAACAACCGTGTTAGCTAGTAAACCAATCGAGACTATCTTTAACGAGAGTAGCTCGCCGTCCATGCCCGTATCACGAGGATACTCGACCGGCGGTACAACACAAGATGACCATTTGAGTCAACGGGAAACGCGGCATGCGCAACAAGAAATAACAAGGGAAAACGGAAAACAAACTCAGTGGCTACTGTGCATGCGAATAAACAATGAACCGGAAATGGATGGTACGGATAGAGCCTTCGCGCTGGTTCTGCATTTTGGTTCGCTGCTTGACTCGAGGTTGATCCGGGTCTATTTGGAAGGGAATGTTTCGTGTGCAGATATTTTTGCTGACTATGCATTAGTATATATATATGCGATGTTCTTCGTTCCATGATACTCGGGGCTGCGTCTATACCGTGGTGGCTCGCCAGCCGATTGATCTGAATCATTGTGCGCATCATATAAATGAGCGCCGACGTGTCCAGGTTAAACCCTAGTAGTCGTACACGTTCACGCCGCCCATCCGCGCTCGTGCCATAACCTGCGTGTCGGACGTTCTGTAAATAAAATTACTAGTATTAGACTCTGTACGTGGTTCACCATAAACTCCAACTCGGGGTGGTTGTGCTGGTCGTATACGACTCTCATGGATTCATCATTATAGCTGAAATGGAGGGGGTCATATTAGAAAAAGTCTAGGCGAATATTACTTACCCTTGGAATGAATGACTGCAAGGTCAGTAATATGGAAGGGGGGGGGGGCTTGTGTGTCTTTCAGCTGCCGTTATCGCTATTCCATTTTAAGTTGGGAGAAGATTAATTTCCTTTTTTTTTTCCACTCCAGTTTAAGCCACGAACGACTCAGATAGTTTCGAGTCTTGATCCAAGGAAGCCTGATTCGACACGCGGGTCACCTTGTTATCTGCGCAGTATATCGTATGTTGCAGGATTATTAAAAAACCTTGCTGCCTCATGTAGTCTCGATAAGGTTTTACGCCAGGTAACGTCTTTTTCCAGTTTTGAGAAGGTGCAAATGATTATGTCTGTGAATCCGACTGCTTTTGAACTCAATGTGGCCTGTAATATATTCATATTAAGTGGTATGGATTGTGAACGTGCAAGAGACGTGTTTTATTGGATCTCGAGCAGCCTGGAACGCCACAACACAACTTTCTGGGACAGTCTGATGCCAACACTTTGAATTGTTACGATAACAATGACGCAAGTGGTGGTTATATAGCTGCAGTTCCTGTCTTTCTATCTATCCGCTGACATCGTTGGCTGACTGTATCCAATGAATTGCGGCACATGCCGATAATGTCGGGCCGAGCTTCTTCACCCGGCCTAAGTGCGTCTCTTTTATCTGATCCACTAGTATCGCTCGTGAACACCGTATATACGAAATGCATCAAAAGGCATGGTCCAAAAAGGGAGGGCCTTTAGGCACCTTTCCTTCCGATCGAATACCACCACGACCTTCTAGTTCTAAATCAGGCACCGCAAGTAAGGAACAACAACCCAACGGCGGTACAACTCAAGGTCCTAGTAAACCGCCTAAAAGCCAAGAGGTTACGCGCGTAGAGAAACTACTCAAAGCACTGAGTAATTCATCCGGGGAAACAGTTGATCCCAAAGGTGGCTGCTTCTGCTTAGGTACAGTGAATCCACGACTAGTCTAACAACCTTATGAATTAATATCTACGGGTTTAGCTAGAGATCATCCCCTCTCGACATATGTCCGGATATGCACATCCTGTGGGCTGATCCTATGTTCACTCAACCTCCCACAATATGCGTGCCCATTCTGCGGCGCGGCACTTTTCTCAACTAAGGAGCGGAGGTCACTAATTGCCGATCTCGAGCAACAGATCATAGACATTCAGAAGCACGAGGCGGAAGAGAGGGCGAGACTGGCTGAAGAGGCTAAGAAAGCGGCTGGAGCGTTTCCGACGCTGTTGGAATCAGTGAAACAGCCGCAGCCGCAGCATCCACAGGGAAGCATACAAATCGCGAACCAAGGTAGAAGGTTTAATTTGCCTTCGCCGTCACAAGACACGCATAAAGTCCTCTCGTTGAGGACAAAACCTGGTTCGAGTAAGGTTGTCATTTCGTCTTACACTTCTTCACCGGCTGGTTCGAGGCCAGTGTCGAGAGAGCCCGATGGAGCGGAAGAAGCTAAGAAAGAGACAAGGGTTCCGCATCCGGCTCGAGAACCGAAGCATGCGAGTAGAACTGTTGATCCTAGTCATCCATGGGAGAATTTGTTGGGTAGATGCGCGACTTATGTCCCACGGTCAAAGGCGTAGCGTGGTTTGAGAGTTGGTCGTTCTTGCGGAGAATTTCTCCAGTCTTTGACTTACCACAATCGAAGGATCGTGTTCGATGGATATGTCTCAAGGGGCCGGTATCATACAGAAGGCGTGCGCGGAAATATCGATTTGCTCATGTAATTAAATGAATTGCGTTCGTGGTGTGCGTGGTCATTATACCAAAGCCATCATAATAACGAGTCCGATATGGGAATGAGGTATGGTTACGGCTGGACTGTAGCATAAATATAATGGATGGACTAAAAGCCCGTGCAAGATATTAGTGCGAATCGAACAATGACTCATCGATAAACAATCTTTGATGTTTCTAGTTCAGGAAGTGAACAGGTTGTCGTCTGCGAAAATTAATATGTTTTCGGGGTCTGATGCTACCTTCCATCTACAGATGTAAAAAAAATAAGTTCCTGAGCGTTTGCGCCACGTACTAGTCATCATCCGAATAAATGTCTCTGGACCGAATTCAGCTAGATGACTGATTCGTTGCGGAAGTTGGTCATATTTTTATGCAATGAAAAGCCACAGCTTTGGTGATGAGTACTTGAGTTAGGGTGAAGGGGGGGAGGATATACTTACCCCCAAATTGGCAAGAACTGCAGCGTTGGGTCTTAGTGACTTATGAAACTTTATCATAGATTCATAGTCAAAGTCCGTCGAGTGACTATGGTGCTGTACAAGCGTCAAGCTATTATTGGCGATCAAGTCAGCTATTTTGGTGATACGGTAGTATGCTGGACTGATGTGACCATGAGCCTTTGGAACAAAGCAAGTTCCAATATGGCAGTATTGGATCCAGGTGAAGAGTGAGAGAACATTCTAATTTTAAGAGAGAAATAGTGAAGGAGGATAATGCTGTGGAATGGCCTCGGCATCAATGTTGGACAGCTTAAACCGAGATACTCCTAGGCTTATTGTTAGACGCGGCCCAATGGTCTAGTAGTATGATTCACGCTTCGGGTTTACCCCGGCTCCCTTAGGAGCCTCAGTTGTGTGAGGTCCCGGGTTCAATTCCCGGTTGGGCCCCTTTTTTCCCCAAGGTTTTCCACACCATCCCATCAGACTCCGCTGCCAAATGTTCGCATCGCTCCTACCACTACCACTTTCTTTGGATCTTACACAACACACACGGTGGACGGCAACTCAGGAAAATACTTTACAAACCTATCCTCTCGCAGATGAAGGCGCGGTTGAGGAACATGACCAGATTGGCCACAACATCGTACGCATCTATCTTCAGTTTTTGTGGTTACCAGAGGTTCGGACGATTATTCACTAGTTTGCTATCTAACTTACAATTTTTACGTTATAGTCGATAATGCCACTATCATCGTTCGTACCGGCTATGGCTAGTGCTAGCACATCGCCCTCGCCCACGTCTCCACATCCGCTTCACGCCCTTCTCGAGCCACTAATCATGGCACCGCGCACCGCTTCCAGCAAATATCACGCCGACCTCCTTCAAATTCTTGACGATGGTGGAGGAGCAGGAGAGATCGAAGAACATATGATGTGGTTCGCGCTAGGTTTTGAGAAAGGTCACACTAACGGTGGATTAAGCCGAGATGCTAATATTATTGGGAATGGAGGGGACGGAGAGGAAAGTGAGCCATGGAGAGATGAAACGTGGAGAAAAAGTTGGTTGGAGAGAATGGAGCAACGAGAGTAAGTTCCATCCGTTGCCTGCCACCTTGTCGATAGTAAGATAATTTGACTAACTATGAAAGAGTTCAGATACAGGTTCTCCTTCATTTTGTAAAGCTATCACTACCTGGGCCTAAACCTCCTGGTATTGCGGAGGAGACCTCTGCCGACAAGATCGTACATCGCCCATACCTACCACGGGGGCACCGTCTTCAGAAACTAGCTAGGCCTGTGACGTTGTCGACCAAAGACGAACTCGAAGCTTATATGGACAAGATGTCGATGTGGCAGCTTATGCAAGGATTGGATGTCGGTGTCAAGAGTCAAAACGGTAGCAAGCTCTCTGGGAACAACGATGACGATCGTGATTGGATCCAGGTCTTTGTCGAGGATGTTGTGGAAAAGCAGTGGGTTATCTCCAAGATTATACGTTTCTATGTGAGGAGTAACGATAGTATTGGTATACAGGTTCAGGCCATACCTCCCAGACTTATGTGACCTCTTCCACGATAAAGTATTTCCAGCCGCTCCCGCATCCGATACCAACGACGAGGCCGTGCCAGATGTTAAGACCCAGCCAGATATGCGGGCGAACTCGCCCGCCGAAAGCGAATTGGCTTCTGTTTTCTCACATTCGGTGTCTGCGGCGCCATCCGTAAAGCGAAAGAATGATGCTTTGGGGCACACAGGCCGCCTATCGCGGTCGCGTTCACTATCCGTTTCTCTTCAGCAGGAGCGCGAGAGTCAACGTGACGCAACAAATCAGCAGAAGAGCAAGAAAAGGGCACTGAATAGGGAAGTGAGCATGTCCAGGGTGTTTAGGGCCAAGTCAAAAGGATCTACACGAGGTGCAGAGAGTACGGGACTAGTATTTGGCGCTACAACAGGCTTGGGTGGGAGAGAGAAAGATAAGCGCCAGAACTCTATTAAAGGAAGGGATGAGAAAGATGTAACTTTGGTCCAGGCAACACCTGTTAAGAACAAGATAAAGGTGCTTTCGAGCGCTTCAGCAGCGCGTTTGGGTGGAGGGTTGAAGTCCAGACTGACGTCGGGACATGAGGACAATAGTAGTGTGGATGCAGAAACGGAGGTCGACGTTTGGGAATCCGAGTTGCCCAAGTCCACGGATATTATAATGGGCGCTGGGGACCCAGATGGGGATATAGTCTTGGTTGCTGAGACACCTAAAAAGGTCAAGCCGACGACGACGAAGGCGGCAACATGGACGAAAATGGCGAACCGAGGGTAGTCTAGGGAACACAGACCGACGCTATCCCTACTAGGAATGATCGACACTGGCTGCCATGTGTTGGCGGGTGCTGTTCTAGCGTGTTTGACACAGCCATGATATACGAAGTACTTTTTCGTCATGGTCCGCGAGGCCAAGCTGTGCAAAGTAGCGTGGGGCGGGTGTGATATGCGGTACTCAGGGACGCAACTAGCACATTTCCATTATTGGAATTGGAACGCTAAACAAGCCTGTGTTGGTGTTCTCTAATATGAGCGCGCCTCTTAATTACATTTAGTGCGTGCTAGTACAGGATTGCAATGAAAATCACTTGTTCTAAAACACCTTGTTTCACAATTAACTTGTATAGTTGCAATGCGTGCAGCGCCATGACTTCATATAGGGCGTACGGCAAAACGATCTGCGCTTGTCCTGTTTGCGTGCACGTTAAGACACTTATTTTATTCGGGCATTGGGCTACACCGACAATACGACTAAGTGATTGACAGCTGATTAGTAATAAGTAATGTCGTTGATCATTATGCGTTGATCTCTCGTATTCCACTCCGGTTTTCAGTTAACCGGCTGATACCGATTGTGGGAGATTTTACTATACATAGCACATGTTCTTGGAAAATCTTGCTCTCCCTTTGCAACGAGGCAGCTTGTTACCCCAGCCGGTCACGGAAATGATGACACGCGTACCTACGCACCGTACGCGCCAAAGCACCGAGACCAGTGGTACGTATTGCATTGGGACAACGTGTTTGTCATACGTCATTTCGCACCGTATGTTTTTCGAGCTGGGGTTGGTTGACTCATTCATTCTGTCAATTCCAGTGCTGGCATATTCGATTAATAAGCTCAATCCGATTTAAGTGGGATCGAACTCAGAAACGGACAAAAGATGCCGCTCGCAGCAGTCAGTATGTGCCTTAATACAACTGCGAGCAATGGTTAGGAAAATTTCAGTGATCTGGACGGTAGTTTCCGGTTGACTCATGGAGCTGATGCGTACCAGCTTCTATCGAATTGTTGAACAGAATCCCATTCAACGAGCTATAGACGCGGAGAGGTTCGTCAATAGTGACGTTAAGCGATTTACCTCTAAAAGTTTGCCTCGTTGTCACACAGCCTGCAGGTCACCTTCTATATTTGTAGAGTAAACCGGATATGCCGGTCACGTGGTTCGGGATACCTAATGAGCACAGCATCTCGACGGAACCAAACTAGCAGACGATTGGATTCACTTCCGTCAGACTATCTCGCACAGGAATGGCCTTTCTCTTGGGGCTGCACCTACGTATCTTCCGATGCGTTTTCTCCGGTAAGATAAATTGGGTCTCGTATATAACCCTCCATTCCGGTGCCTTATTGTTGACAATTGATCCGTCCAGGTATGCCTCCATTCCAACCTTGCTAGTTTAGTACTCATAGCAACAGAACACGTAGAAGCAGATGACACCAGAGACTTCAAGGTCTCGCTCGAGTCTTGCGAGACCGTTAAAGAGGGGGAGGGCATGTATGAACTGCAGGTCAGTCGTGGGCGCTCGTCTACACGTTTTACGTTCTCATGATTTTTTTTTTAAAGATTTTTGAAAGTTGTGAGTCGTTCTAGGTTGAATTTCGCGTCGAGCGCGTCGCTCAATATTTCTCTACGTGGTAGAAATGCGATGGGGCCAAACCAGTATGTGGCCCTTGTCGGCGGCACCCCAAAGAAGATGAATGCGAGTACTCGGACGGTCCAACACGCTCGAGGACACAAATCTTAGAAGAAACAGTTTCACGTTTAGAAGCGCGACTTTATGAGCTAGAACATCCTAATGAAACGACACCCTCAGTCATGTTGCACGACCCCTACAGTCGTGCACATGAGCGCGAGTCGCGCACGTACTCTCCACCTCTATTAACATTTAGCGATTCGGGCAGTGGTCTCTCTCCCTTCTCACCACTATCAACGACATCGAATTCGAGTCTTCCCTCAGGTGCGAGAATATGTTTTGGAAACTATTCTACAAAATCGATGGGCATAGATCACGCAGGTTCAAACGCACCTATACCGGGTCGACACTATACGTCTTCTCCATTCATTACAACTGAGGTGGGTCTTCGTTCTTTTTTCTCGACCGGACTGCGTGAGCTTACGTGTTGCAGGATCCCCCATCTATTGTCGTCTCCAACCTGTGAGTCATTACTACTAAGAATACGGTCCAACCTCTGATTCCGCAGCAGACTTGATAAGTTTATCCCGCACGCAATTGTTTTCGGCTTTTTCCTTAACCCTACCCGGATCCGCAACTCGGCGCTCCTTGTCCCAGGCTACCATACACGGCCAACAACTGCTCTTACAAGTGTAATATGTCTATGGGGCACCCATCTGTCCCGTTCTGCGCCTTCCGATCATTCATCGATACCGAGTGCATTACTCAATCCCCCTCTTCCGCCACCGCCTCCACAACAGCACGAACGTCAATATCTTCAGCGCGCTCTACAACATATCTCGACTGATCTGATGGGCAACCATCCACTAAAAGTCTTGCATACGTTACAAGCACACGTTCTCCTTTCGTATTACTTTCTCCGCATAGGTCGGTTCCTCGAGGCAAAAATGCAGTGCGGGACAGCAATCTCGTTAGTAATCGGAACTGGAATGCACAAGATGCGATCGACCAACCCGGCGTATCTGGGCTCCCCGTCACCTATAGGTGTGCAAGCTGAGTCATTAGTGTACATGCCGCCTCCGAGGGACGGAGAGGAAGAGGCGGAAAGGATTGCAGGGTTTTGGACGGTGTACATGTTAAGCAAGATGTTGGGGGTTGCCTTGGAAAGCCCTACTGCGGTTTGCAGCAGCTTCGAGGCGCCCGGGATGTGCATCGATACGCCTTGGCCGTTGGACATCGATGAAGGCGAACAAAAAGTGATGCCTGCCGAAATCAAGGGGAACTTTACGATCCGGAGCTTTCTGACTGGCACCGTACCACCATCAACGTTTTCATACTTCGCAATGGGTGTACAAGCGGCTGTATTGTTACACCGAGCGACTCATCTAAGTGGGACCTGGTCGCCGAGTAAGTGTTTAAAGTTTCCTTTTATATTTATCAGGCTCATCGATGGTATAGCCATGCAACCGAGGGATTATCAAAGTTACGCAAACATCTTCCAGTCCACGCACCGCATCATTGATATCTTTCGAGCGGCTCTCCCCCCGTTGATGCACACCACTCCAGTTGCTTCTCCCACTTCCTTTCATGCGGAGCATAATTACCGGTTCCGAACTTTACTCCTGACACATGCGATGGTGGATGCGGCTGTTATCAAGCTCCACGGGCATTTTGCGTACGCTTACGATGCGGCGGGCGGCTATGCAGCGGACTCGGCATCGAGGCAGTTCTGTCTGGATGCCGCGAAGAGAATAGTCGCTGGTTGCGAGTTAGTGTCAGCAGGCGAGGTAGCATTTGTGAATCCCATAATGGGAGTGAGTCATAGCTTCCATTAGTCTGTCCTTTACGAGTAATTGACGTTTGTTATTTAGACGCTCTGGGGCGCGGCTAACAATATCCTTATCGACGAAATCGCGCGGATACGAGTTCTGAAAGCCGATGGAACATGGATACCCATCGTTACAACCCCCGGTGGGTCTGATGGATCAGAAGAAGAGGCGAGAAGCGGACTATACACCATTTTAAAGGCACTCCGTTACTTCTCTGAGGAGAGTGCATTTATGAGTAAATATAACTTTTTGTTCTATCACTCCCTGTCAAGCTAACGCAGCCGTTAGAATATCAAGTCAAAAAAGTTGAAGAAGCGATCACAACTTCCATCGCTTGAAATAAATCCAGCATAAATAAGGGCACCGCCTCACCAGCAAATCTGTACATGACATACCATCTATACCGCGACATTGAGATACCAATCACATCAGTACATATGCTCTCATCAACCTTCTTTTTTTTTTCTGTACTCAATCACCGGAACGGAACAACCATCATTTTGTGTCATTCGCCACATACGACAATTTAGTGTACTATATGTTGGGGGTGCATGTTATTAATAAAATGGCATGTTGACCAGTGTAAGTATTGGTTTTTCTGTTTCTTAATTAGTATACTGATAAAGTTAATCTGTGACAGTCGCAAATTAATGGACCTTAGAATCGATTGCGGGCTGTGGACTTCCCCGACCCCTTCCCTCATGTTTTGTAGACAGTATGAAGTGTTATAATTGACGTGCACGTTGAGATAATTGTTGTAGTGTAGTTACTTCGCCACCCCTCACCTTAGTATTTGAACATTGAATGAACCCGCGAAATTGAATGTGCGAAAGTGTTCGATGATCTTGATCTTCGTGTGATGCTTGCTCGCTTCGACCTCATATAATAATCATCCTTCTTGTCCTATTTAAGAATCTGTCCCCCGGCATATTTCACATCTGCTACAAATTGCTAAAACTAGCATCGGCAGAAAGTTTAGTAGAATTCCATAAGTCACATAATTCCCAATGTGAGTGATTGCGGCGAAATAACATATGGAATGATGTGCTGATGACATCTGGTAACCATCGCAGCAAATATGCGAGAGCATTGAGTTTGTATGATAAACGCTTTCCCAATGGATTTAGCACAAAGAGGAATCGTAACGTTGAAACGTTGAGGAAAAAAACCGTGCTTTCATGACAATGACGATCCCCAAGTATCACGCCGCCGCGTTTCCCCCAACGTGGGTCTCACCACAGGTTGTCCCGTATAAATTAATACCTCAATGCGTCTTGTGCGCCATATGTCGTCGCCGTGGGGTGTCATCACATCATCATCCTTCTTAACGATCATTTTGATTTACCTGGATTTTCTTGAACTCCGTCGAAGCATATGTCATCACCATGCGTCAGTTATGTGTTATTGTTGAGCTGGGAAGCCAAGGCATGGTAGGGGGGGGGGGGCAAGGATAGCTATACTTCTGGCCGGCGAGCCGAGGGCAGGTGGTCGCACAACGGGGCAGTTGCGGCATATTTCGAAAAACTGACATACCCTACCGAAAAGTTCGCGTTCTGATGTAACCCAGAATTCCCACGAGCCTGGAGGATAAAAAGCCACAGGTGGAATATGGTCGACCAGGCTGGTTCCTCACTACATACTCCATCATGCGTCTAGATCTCTCCGTCTTCATCATGGTATTGACGTGTCTCCTGTCGGTGTCGGCATGGTCGTCGCCTCGCGCAGCCCCTAGTAGGCGCGGCTTGCTCATCCCGGTATGCGAGAACTTTTCTGCAATTTCTAGCTAGTTCTAACGTTCACGTTCCTTACCAGAAAAGAGGCTTCTTTGGAAAGAAGGAAATGACACCGGCGGAACGCGCCGCTTATAATATGAGACTTGTAAAGGGAATACCGATCACCCCCGAAATGGTTAAGAACGCGGGCAAGAAGAGTATGCGGCCAGCAACGGAGGCAGAGGTAAGTGTAGTATAGCCAGTCTAGGATAAACGCTAATGCATCGAAGATTGGAAAAGCCAGGTTGTTTAAACCGCTTCGCTCGTGAACTGGGAGGTGGGTTGATCGGTTGTGGAAGTATGCGAGAGATTTGGATTGTCATGGTGCACCGTTCATACAGCGAGTGGTTGATGTATATACATTACCGTCGGAACGTGCATTTTTCATGGTTGAACCTATCAGTTTGAAGGGACATGGTTATATTTGGTGTCTGGGCAAGTTTGTGATCACCAGCATTGCGGGGTTCAAGACCCAGTCAGCCGGCATTCGCATCACAGGCTGAGTATTTCAGCTCTCATCAATCAGAGATCCCCTGGCAATTTGTGATTGAGGTGATTACCTGGCAGCAGCAATCTTCCGCACCCTAACCTATCATCTCTGACTCCGGGTACCGTTGATAACATGATTTGCAAGCGTAAATCCACCAGTACATAACATATCATGCTGAGCATAACAAATTCTTTGCGCCTCAGTTGGTCTTCTATTTGCGGCAAATAGTTTCCCGAATACGGCAGAAGGAGTATCTCTTGGTCTGGCTTGGAAGAGCTTTGTTTTTAGATGTACACCCTCTGGCTTACATCGTATCCTCGCTCCCCTGCATCCCAAATCATTTGGTCAACAGGGTAGTAGTATTATAGTCAGTACAGAAGGATCCCTGTTATATACTGGACGAGAATCAGTGCTAGGCTGTGGTGTTAGGGTCGCAGTGTAGACCTGCCCGCGTTGCTATCCGCATTGGCTGGAGCGACTCGAAGACATAACAATCCCTTTGTTTCGCTCTCCCACCGCTCCGTTACTCTGCGGGCTCGATGAAGCGCGAAATGCAGAGTGCAGCCCGTCTGGCTGCAACGATGGTTGTATATAGAAATTTATTGCGTCGGGACTGTTTATATTTGTTGTGCAGCCCCTCTTTTTCCCGCGAATTGTTGCTGTAAGTCGGTCAAAATACCATCTTCATAACAGTTCGTACAGACCAGGAGTGCCCTCACGGTTTCTCCCACTGTGTCGGTCTAGTTTCACGAGGTAGGGGATTGTCAACATGACTACATCTTATGCTTGTATAAAATTAACATGTGGCGCGACTCGGAATCTTCAGCGCAACCCCAGGCATGTTTCAACATTACTTATCTGGTTGATCACGGTGATAGGGAGTCGATTGAGGCTCACAAATAGTAGCGCTGCGCTGGGCTATCCAGGAGTTGGTGCCTTGTTCCGCTCGTTTATTCCTGGACACCCCATAAAACGTCGATGTTCGCTCACGCTCGAATGGTCCGCGTTTCAACCACCTACGCTTCTCTCACTATTCTCGACTGCGTTTTGCATCGTCTTCAAAGAGGGTAGACGGTTTCCTCGTTCGAGAAGCTGCTGAAATATGGCACCGATACCGGATGTCCAGGTTGCCATTACAACCCTCACAGTAGTCTGCAGCCTCATGTCCGTAATTGGTTCAGCATTCATTTTAATTTTTTATACCATCCTTCCACCCGATTACCACTTTCGTCATGTTTTGATATTTAACCTTGCAATGTCCGGTGAGTTTTGGAGCAGACAAGCTCACACTGACGCTGAATTAATAAACGCAAAGACCTGCTTAATTCACTGAATAATACCGTGGCTGGGTTCTACATTTTGGCGAAAAGAAAAGGACTGGACCCTGGTCGAGCATGTGTTTTCAACGGTATTGTTGGTCAGATCACAGTCCAGGTTAGCGGAATAGGAGAACAACTAATTTAAAAGCTGACAAGGATACCAAAGGCGACTGATTGTGCTATATTAGCAATTGCTATCAGTACCGTGTACGCCATAACTCGGAGAGGACCCATCTCAACCGTGTTGCACACTGGGTGGCAACGGAATCGTCTTATACTAGTCTGCTGTGCAATTTGGACAGTGCCGTTTTTCACAGGTATGGCGCCCCGTGGTATGATAATTTAAGATCTACATATGTACGCCTTATCAGGATTCCTGGCACTGGGAATGGGCTGGTATGAGCCAGCTACAGGAAACTGGTACGTAGTTTTACCCCGTAGCAACCTCGTCCACAACAAATGATCATAATAGGTGCTGGATAAAAGCCAAACCTTCCTACCTTCGCTATGTATTGACACATGGATGGAGATTTTTATTCATCGCCATTGAAGTGGGTATCAATCTATATCCAAGGTTTTGATTGACTCACAACTTATCAGATTTGCCTCTATGTCTATCTTGTTAGTAGTCATCCCAAATACTCGATCGGAGGAGATTAACGGATTAATCTAAAGAATTACTACCTTCGGCGACACTATCGGACCCTAGCGGCGGCAATACAAACGGGCAACTCTCCGATGTCTCCCACGCTAAGTGAACCCCACCCCCATTCCAGCCTTCAATTTTCCGCCGGTGGTACATCATCCGCGGTAGATATCGCCGACACGGAGAAAGCCAACTCCATTGAGCAGACCAACAATGGTGTCTCAACTGTTTTAGCTTTACCCTGCTTAGCAAAGCTTAACCGGGGAACCTCTTACGTATCTACCCAGCAACAAAGATCACATCCCACATCTTGGTCATTATCTATAACTGGCCTACGAGGAACAAACTACGTGTCCGGTTCTTTCTCTGCCGATGCTCAATATCAAGCCATCCAGAGGGCTCTACTTCTGAACGCATACCCTTTAGCTTATATTATACTATGGATTCCTGGGATGGTGAATCGGCTGATTGAAGCCACGGGACATACAAGTACGGTGATGCAATTTCTGCAGGCGTTGACACAGCTGGTAGGATTAGCCAACGCACTAACGTACGGTTGGAACGAAAGAGTAGCTAAACAGCTAAGGGAACGATTTTCCAAAAGGAGATAAAGTGCTGTGGATAATTATTCATGTCATTTAATGATACAATAC
>JNHY02000144.1:0-34526 GCA_001691755.2 Amanita polypyramis BW_CC | reverse complement strand
GGCACTCTTCAAACAGTTGGTTGGTGGCATTTGTGATTAGGGCATGGAATGTGGTAACATCATCCTCATTGAGGGTCTGGTTTGAGCATAAGATGACACTCCTTCTGTCGTTAGAGATGGTGATCATCCTGGTTGGGAGCATGGCCAGTTGGTGGTCTTCCAGGACTAGGTCCTGGATATGTTCTACCAGCCCTTGATAGAGGAGGACTGGGGTAGAAATGATGCATGATGACTCCTTGGAGCCTTGTATCATAGCCAATTTTCGAGGGTTCGGCTTGGGGGTTGCTGTAATGGGCATCATATGAGCGACTGCCATGGCTTCGTCTAAGGAGAGGGAGGGTGCTTTGGAGAGCACCTCTTGTGTGCGTATGAGTGTATCTTTGGCTGATAAGGCAGCCTTAGATGCATAGGACCTGGCAGAGGAGGGCCTGGGGGAGGTTTCTTTTGAGCTGGGGGGGGTGCGTGAGTGTTGGCGACCTTTGCCTTTGTTGCTGTAGGGCGGGCAGTCCTTGGGAGGCCTGGTGGGCCTAGGGGTACAGGAGGGGGGCATGGGGATTGTGATGGGCCTCGTTGGTTGAGGGGCGTGCAAGGTAGTTGTACTAGGGGTTTGGGCCCCTGTTTGAGATTGGTTTGACCCAGTGTCTCGGGTTGTCACACAGGTTGTCATTCATGAGGGTGCATCAAGGTTCCTCTCCTGGAGATGGAATGTGATTCATAAGGCTTCTAATAGTTGTTCCGGGGTGTTACCCTGGGTTTCGGCTGCTTCAGTCCAAAGCTTATGGAGCTGTGTTATTAAGAAGAGCCCCCTTTTTAGATAGTGGGAGGCTCTGTCTTGCATGTTAGCCAAGGTTTGTGAGGGACCTGGTTTGTCAATTGCCATCACTTCTGCATCTGTAGCTGAGAAGTGTGTATGTTTAGTGTGTTTCAGCCCCTTGGGGGTGACCAGTTCCTCTTCATGTGTGAATGTGAGGGGGGAGTTTCTTGCCCCTTCAATTATGGTAACTCCCAGGTCAACAGCTGATTGTTCAGCTTGGTCAGCCATGAGGGGCTGATAAAGTGGAAAAGCTAGTGTGCAGAGCTCATTGAAGAGCTCGTATTCATTGCCAAAGCCCCCTTCGTGGAGGCATTCCCATAAGGAGGGGGCACCAAACTTATGTATTTCTCTTAGTTGCCTGGTGCTAAGGCATGTGAGTAATTTGGCCATTAGGCATTCCAATGGCCATTCAGCAGGGGGGGTRTCAACCTTGTCTGGTCAAGTATCCATCTTAGGTGATGCTGAGATGGATCATGACGAGTGGGAAGGGAATGGAAAGGGGTTAAGGCTGCTTTCTGAGGCAGTCCAACTTGGGGGTCTGGACATTGGGTTGTAATGTGGTGAGCTCGTTCCTCCCTCCCCTTCTGGAAGGGTTGGAGGGGCGCCCTTAATGGCAGGCATGCCTAGATCGATAAGCTAGAGGTGTTCTCGCTGGGGGGCACGAAGTGCTTAGTGCAAGGGGAGATGGTGGGAGCAAGAGAACAAGAGGCGATGGTGGTCGTGGTCGTGACAACTTCTCATGCACCCAGACGCCACCCGGCTTGCCCATCTCCCTCCTCCTCAGCGCGCCGCATTTGCCGTCGCTGGGAGGTTGATATCTTGCCTGGTCACGGAAGCGCTCCTTCGTGCTTTGTTTTTCCCCCTCGCACGCTCCGATGCGTCAGGCTTTGCGTTGATTTTGTACAACGACCCCAATGCAGATTTAGCCCCTCCCATATCAGCTACTTGTCAGATCACTGATGTCTTCGCTATTGTCCCACTGCAATTCATTCCCGTTCTCACAGAACATGATGGCAACAGAGCGATAAACCTTTTGGATCCATTGGACATGATTCCATTGGTGTTCGTAGTTTCGGATTCAAAAAAAGAAGCGAACGGCCAACCGCGCAGTTGTATTGTTGAATATAAGAATCAGCATACAGACCTGGATGCAGCTATTTTAGACACCCTCAAGAAAAGTGGTTGGCTTGCACAAACGACTGCCAAGCTTGAGACCTGCTGGGATCCTATCTACTTGTGGGAATCATATGCTAGATACGCAAATCTATCAATCAACCTGACAGAAGAGATCGCGCACGAATTTTCCAGTTCATTCAAATGGCAAGGTAAGACACAGCCATAATGATCCACATGTATCACACCGAAAAAGAAACAGCATATGCGTACCAACATCCACCCAAGGCACCTGAATTTGATTCTTCCAGTATCGAGTGGGAACAATCTATTGTCGAGGGACACCCCACTCATCCGGTACATTACTTTGCAGTTTCGTACACGCCGTTCTGTTGACATTTTCTCCTAAGATGCACAAGACTCGTTACTTTTTGCCACCCCTGCCCGATTACGAACCCGGAACGTATGACCTGTACCATGCAAATCTCCGTCTTGTATCGATCCCCAAGAGTCAGCTGAGGATTACAAACGACTTTGAAAGTTACGTAAAGCCAATCGTCGATGCTGCTTGGCGCAATGCCGGGACTCGGCCAATAGTACCAAGTAATCATCTCATCCTTCCCGTTCACGAGTTACAGGTCGTGCATATTCGAGACAAATTCCCCAACGTAGACATCCTACCAGCGAAATTCATGGTCTCGATCCTCGCGCAGCAAAGTGTTCGGTATGCGCCAGTTATATGTCATGCACGCACTTCTAATTTTTTACCAGCACCGTCCAAGTTCCTGATGCTTGTGTTGACCTTTCACTGAAATTAGGCATCGGCCTTAAACTCACTTCAGCTGTACGCACAATTTCCCCGGCATCTGCATATTTCGGTCCGCGTTTTTCCGCTCAGGTCGTTCCATATCTGCAGTTAGATCGGAATATTGTGACCGTTGCGAATGAATTGGCTAGTGTGATACATGCACATCCAGATGGAGAGGTTGCTAAACACTGCGCCGCCATTGTGCGAGAAGCCCATGAGAATGCGAGTGATCAGAGAGGTGAGAAGGTGATTGTATGCAGTGCACTCGTCGAGAGCGGCCATTTGGGAGAAGAAGGACATTTACCTGCAGTTATTCGCTTATTCAATCTGAATACAGAAGACAAACGTATACTTTGGCTCGACAGGTAGAGTTTATCACACGTTCTGCGACCAAGTTCAATAACATCAATCATAGATTTGTTCAGGTTTTTCTCCAAGCTTTCCTGCCTTCTGTAATCAATAATGGTGTCGCATTTGAGTGCCATCCGCAAAATTGTTTGGCGCGCTTTGATTTGAAGAGCAAAGAGCTACGTGGCTTTATCATACGGGACTTTGGAGGACTCCGCGTTCACCCCAGCACGTTATACGCTACAACTGGCATCAAGTTGGACTGCCTCAGAGGCCACTCCATAGTCGCCCCTGACTTAGACGATGTCTACATAAGAATGTACCACACCGTAATTCAGAACCACCTGCAACAACTAATTCGGGTACTGGGTTTACACCATAATGGCCGAGGTTGGGAGGTTGTTCGGAAGCATTTGATGCAAATCATCCCAAGGGATCACGGATTATACAAAGCCTGGCTTTTTCCGGAGAGGAAAATGGTACTGTCGAAGTGCTTCTTACGTATGAGAATTACAGGCATGTACAGATTCGTGAGTAAAAGCGCCTCTTGTTGTCTGCCATACCCATCTTAATGTTCGTCCAAGCACGCCCACTCCCCAGTCCCTAACCTCATTTTACATCGTGGATCAAACAAAACCGGTTGTTCAAGGATTCTCGATGTTTAACACAACCAAAGTCTGAGGTGTTGCCCAACATTAGCAATTGTCGATCACCGCGCGGCATCACACTTACTACCGATCGCGACCGCATGACATAATGAATTACTCGCCAGCCTGATTAAGGCAAGGTGAAACGAAACAAGATAAGAAGAGTAACTAGCGAGGCAAGAATGGTGTATTGAGAATGTCAAATGAGAGTGAAACAAAAGATTTAAAGTAGATAATAATTCAGGTGCAGAGAAAGTAAGAAGCATGCTTTGGCTCGAGCCGAGGAGTTGGCGTCCGAAACGAGCATAGCGTCACCTGATAATGTATGTCTCAAATCTTATCATGCAAGCCCCTCCTGAGTTCACGATTTCCCCGATTCCAGCAGGTAATATTTCACTTAAAAATATGCACATGCAATTGTGCATTAACGCACGCTTGTTAAAAGAAAGAAATTTAACCTCGCCCCTTTCCAGGTCATTCAACCCAACACCCGACCTACTATGGCAACGGAAAGCATACGACCAACTCAACGACAAGCAGGTTTCGCCGTTATTTCCCGTCTTCTATCATGCCTTATTACAGAACGGCTTCTGAGAGCTTTTTATGTAGGCCTCGTCGATACTAGTCGCGCAGTGGGCATAGTGGTCATTCTTTCAACACATTTAACACCAGGACCGCCAATAATTGATCGGGGATTGCATGCACACGATATCTTCGCAATCGTTCCTGTACACCATCCTCCAATCTTCAGCGGAACTCCCTCATCTAAACATGGACAACTTGTCGGGCTTCTGGATCCCCTTGACATGCTGCCAGAGACATATGAATTAGGTGAGCCACATCGCGGACAGGTTATCGTATGTTAGAATCTGACCGACATGAGATGGAAATTTCACCACTGCTTGCCAGGATGGATTTAAAAACGTAATATTGAACAGTCTGACGGCACCTGGATGGGAGCTGGGCCGTTCAGAAAATCTGATTCAGTGTTTTGACCCTGTACAACTCTGGAGAAAATTCGTAGAACCTACTGCCCTTCCAGAACGTGTCAGGGAGACCATTGGAAAAGAGCTTCAAAGCTCATATGAATGGCAGCGTATGTATTCATCTTTTCAAGATTGAATTGCACTGACCGTACTTAGTAATTGCCTATGACAACCCCCCACGATGTCCAGATTGGAACTCTAGTAGGATAGAATGGGAACAGAGCTTGGTTACCGGCCATCCCACTCATCCTGTAGGTGTTGCACTACTTTGTAAGCACCAGAACTGAACCACGCGTGCAGATGCACCGTGCAAGAATGACGCCCGCTGAAATAGCCAAGTATGACTGGTATCGCCCTCGCATTCGCTTTGCAGCTGTTCCCCGACCTTCACTAGATATTCTTGGACCTTTTGAGTGTATTGTTCGTCGCCTTGCAGAGAAGATTGCCAATAAATCTAATCGTACATTACCCGACGAAGGCCTCTTCGTGATCATGCCTATCCACGAACTCCAGGTCAAAAATATCTTGGTCAGAGTTCCTAATTTAGAGATTTTACACCCGGATATCACCGTTGAGGCACTTGCGCAGTCTAGCATCAGGTACTATGCGACATTCTCTCAATATAATCATTGTTGTAACCCATTAATAGGACTATCTTCATACCTGACCTACCCAACATGACCATAAAATTATCGGTTGGAATCACGATATCGTCGGCCCAGCGCACAGTGTCACATTTCACAGCCAACTTTGGTCCGCGATTTTCGGAGATGATCACTAGCTTGACGTTTGACCGTGATATCTTGACGGTAGAGAGAGAACCAGCTAGTGCGGTTTATCACTCCCCAGATCCTGACATATCAAAGCACTTCTCGGTCATATTAAGAGAAGAATATCAGCCACCTCCCAATGAGAAAGTGATTGTATGCGCAGCTCTTCTTGAAATGGATCACCTTGGATCACCGCTGGGAGTGGCTGCAGTTCAACACACATTACAGCTTAATTCCAAGGCTAAGCGGGTCAGGTTCCTTGACCAGTAAGTGTTCACGAACAGCTCATGGGCCAGTCTAAGTCCGTTATACATAGATACATACGCACGGCATGCTGCGCAGTCCTTCCAACCCTGATTCGCAACGGTGTCGCCTTCGAAGCCCATGCACAAAACATGCTCGTACGATTCAATAGTCACACCAAAGATGTCCTTGGGTTTGTTATTCGCGACCTCGGCGGTCTTCGTATTCATCCTGCGACTTTACGTCACTCTACAGGCATAGACTTTCAATTTTTGCCTGGTCATTGTGTTGCAACCGAAACCTTGGAGGAAATATTCCCTAAACTCTATCATAGCTTCGTCCATAATCACCTGCAGCGTCTGATCAGGGTATTGGATTTACATTATAACGGAATAGGGTGGGAACTCCTTAGGAAGCATTTGAAGGAGGTCATTCCGATTGGACATGCACTAAAAAAGGCATGGCTAGACCCTGCAATTACCGAAGTGCCATCGAAGTGTTTGATGAGAATGCGAATGCGTGACTCTTACAGAGATGTGGGTTATTGCCATTGTTACAGGGAGCACTCACAGAAATAATGCAGATGATCTATGAACCTTACCCTAACATGATCCATTTTCATCCGGAAATATAAAGCATATGTATTGTAGTATATACTTAGCAGCACACCGTACAAAATAAACTGATTAGCAGCTGATTAATGACCGGTTGCACCCCTGCCTATTTTCGCATGATTGCTCAAATCGCTATAGCCGTTCCATCCAATTAGATGATAATTGGAACAGTGGTTGTAGTTGTGCTGAAAGCCAGAAATCTTCCTGATAAACATCATCCCTACAAGCAAGATGTATTCGCCGAAGCGAAACTGAATGGTATGTCTTAGCCTGTGATCCGTTAATGATTCCGTTGCAATCTGTCGTCCGTAGACAAAGCTAAGCGCACTCGCATCGATATTAAAGGGGGTCAACATCCAGTCTGGGATAAAGAACTACGATTCCCTGTCCTCGCCGACCCAAGCAGTATGCATAGGATACTACAAATCGCTTGTTTTGCAAAGGAACCAGGGTCAGATGAAATGTTGGGGAAGGGAACTGTCGATATTACGCATACGTTGAAGACTGGCGAATTTGATGCCACGTACCCGCATAGGTCACCCACAGTAGCTGCATATGCTAACTCGTCTTTTTATTACATTTAACAGATTGGGTGACCTTAGAGAACAATAATGTACAGCGGGGTGAAATATATCGGGAAATGACATACTACGCTTCCACTTCTTCGAGTCTTCAAGCAAATCTCACATGCAGACCTTCCAAACTGCCCCTTTCAGAACGACTCTCTAGGACCCCATGGGCGAGCGTTCCAGAATTGGCAAAGCATATGGATCAGAGGGACCACACGTTTGAGCGCGGTATTAGTTACACCACGGCTTTCTCGCGACGAGAAAGATCTACCACCGCCTCCGATCCTTCAAGGTAATGGGACTGGCCTACTTCTACTAGGACCTCCGTTGGTCATCTTCCGGTATCTGTACCACAAGCATTGCGCCCTGGCAGAACGGATGCGTATATAATAGCTCCGCTTGCATCCCATCCGAATCGCTCTTCTTTTGAGCCAATTTATAGTTCGATTTCGCGTTCTGTGCATTCTGGTCCCATGAATGAGCCGTGCCACAGCCCATTGCCGCAGCAGACACGTTATGATCCATCCATGCAGACGCCTCATACTGCCAGCAAACAAAGGGATGTTACCAATGAGATTATTTCTGGTTGCTGTTTGACCACGTTGGTACCCAAGCCGGTGCTTCTTCCGATGTCAGACATGCAGGTTAAAATGGCACCTTTACCACCATCGCAAAGTCACGTCCTTCCTACACAGGACACCCGATTACCGGCATGTTACGACCGTCCCCTAGCGCGACTATTCCTGATCGAGATCCATCAATGAAAGAGTCTTCTCGTCTCAAAGCGTTAGCCGAAGAAGAGGGGGCGCGAAAAGCGGAGCAGAAGAACGATCGTGAGTTGGCCCTCCAACTTGACAGATGGTTGAATTTTCAGTCCACGGTCGAAGAGGGCCAGATTGAGCCTAAGATGCTAGGTGGATATGAGTAATTAATCCGTTAGTCAACTCCAATTCTATCCAGCGAAGGTCGAGATGAAGCACATCCGATAGCATATATTATTAGATCCAAGAATGTATGACATTATGCCATTTCAAGATTCGTTTGTTTTGAGGGCACTGGCCTCATTCCATAGGCCTCACGTAGAGTTTGACTGGACAGGAACCTCGTCTTACTGAGCTCTCCCCGGTGCCTTCCCTTGGATACTCTCAAGTCAAAGAAGAATGTCAGGATGTAGAACGTAAAACCAAAGCCAATAATCCACTCCAATATCGCTATTTGGGTAATAAGACTCGGGGGCGGAGAAGCAAGTGTATGACTCACCTCCTGCATTATGGCCCTTATACAAAGCTACGGTGAACGCGATGGCCAACAAAATGAGCGTGCCAGCAATTATGGCCTTCGTGATGTAGGCAACCTTTAGATATCTTACATATGTAAAGTCTTTGCTGAGCCAGCGGTACTGTCATTGATTATGAGACTTGTGCCTCTGTTAGACAGGCCGGAGATACCTCTGCGACAGAAAAAATGGCGCTGAATGCGACGCCGAGTATGAAAACCAGGAGGAATGCCCTATGAACGCTGGAGAACCTCCGGGTGTCAAATATCGAAAGCAAGATAAGCCCAAGCCCTCCAATAGCGGAGCTTGCGATTGCAAGAATGCTAAATATTCGTTCTCTTTGGCGCATAATGGGCAAAAGCCTAAGTCACGTATGTCGATTAAAATGGACAACCTTGCAAATAGATATTCTACCTGCCCGAATGCCTGAGCCATCGTTCGATAGCCAGCGAAACTGCGAATGTTACCGCCGTAATTGAACAGCCAGTGATAAACAGCGGCTTGAGGCCTTCCGCACCGATATCGGATATATATGCTATCGAACCTTCCTGTGATGGAAACCGTGGTCGGCCTTGTGCAAGCCAGGTTATCAGCATGGCGAGTAGAGTACCTGATTCGTATGTTAGGACATGGCAGGATGAATTTAATGAAGGACGAAGCTGAACCACATAAGAGCACTAAGAAGTGGTATCCATACATAAACCCAATGATACCGTTGGTGAGAAAACATGGCTAGCGGAGCATAAGTTGGGCGGCCATCTCCAGGATCCACAGTCTTTCATGTTTGAATTGACTTGTTGCGTCATACGTTATGGATGTTGTGCAGTCACATTACTTATAAGTTTCGAATATTATTAATATCCTCAAAGTTGCTTCTTGGACGATTCGACTGTGTCCTTCAGGCTGTCTAACACTCCCACTACCAACCATCGTACTATGTGGGCCTCAGTCGCTGCAGGACACCAACTATTACTTTTATCAAATAATGTGATATCAGTGGTACAAAAAGTTAAAAAAAGAGTGGTTAAAGATGGTGGTATAAACATATTGAAATTCTGACCCAAGAATCAGGATGGGCATCTCATCACAATGATAATAGCCTCAGAAGGAAGAAAGGACGGAGCAGAAAACACTGTTGCAACATCATGTACAAATTTCGGTTTCCACGGTACCAGAGGGCATACGGGGACAAACCCCGGCAGTAGCTAGTTTCTTAAAAATCTAAAACTCGTCGAGTGATCAATCAAACCACAATGCGGTGTAAACCCACCTGTATGTATACGTCCGCCGATTGGCCTCCAGTAACCGCCCATTTCCCGTCGATTATGGTAATTGGGACGCCTGTTACTCCTTTCGAGCGTGCTACTGCACACATGTCATCGACCTCTTTTTCCAATTCGTCTGACTCCAAAAATCTGAGTGCCTGACAGGGGATACAATCAAGACCAGAAAGAGAGCAACCTCGGAATGGAATTTACTTCATTCCTCGACATCATCCCCACGTCTTGGGAGACGTCGGCTAGGACAGTATTATCGGCGATGTCCTGACCATCTTCCAAATACGCTTTGAATAAAGCGCAGACAAGTGGCAACTGCAGTTGTTGGCCACCAATTTTGTAAGCTTTCCGACACAACCGATGTGCCCTTGTGGATTGGCTCATGACGCCATGAAAATTGCTGGAAATGGTGGGGTATGAGGAGAAACGGTGATCGCTAACAGATAGAAAGGAACGCACATAGGGATGCCCTTCTCCTCCGCCCATTTGGATATGGCCAATTCAAGCTTTGTGAACTGCTCTCTACCAATCCATTTTGTCAGGAATGTTTTCTTGTCCACTTTGGGTGAGTCTTCTGCTAGACACGTGGAATTGATGAGCTTGAAAGGTCGTTGTTCAATTTCGAAGGTAAGAGGAAGATTAAGGTCGTCTTTGCAGTGGGTAATAGCGCTCAAAAGCTCGTGTTGGGTTACGTAGCAATTTGCACAGACCTGGACAAATGTCGGCGAGGTGCAGAAGCGAAGGAAGGATGTCGTACAAAATCGGTTATGATAGTCAATCTGACGACTCGAGCTGCCATTGGAAATCGCTGGTCCAAGGGCGACTTTGAGTGGAAACTGGGGTAAAAAGCCATCTTTAGGGAATATGCAGACCTTGACAAGGTAAATGGGGCAGATATATGTAAGACCGAGGAACAGCTAGGGGCCAATGCTGACGGTAATCATAGAAAATACGCTGACTGAGCTGGTCCCGAAACTTTGTCATCCGTCACACCACCTCATATTATTGGTCAGACCCAGACGGACTTGTTTCCGTGCCTTATAATTCATTACCAACGTATTTACTACGCATCATCAGGGTCGTGAAATTCCAAGCCCGGTGGCCATGGCTCCTCAGTATCGTAATTCTCCACCAGCACCTGCTCACAGAGCCATTGAAGGCGTCCCTTATTTTTGAGCACGTTTCGACTGCGTCTGTTCAGACGTATGCAGGCAATAGGCTTCCCGGCCTGCTGCCGGCCTTGCACCATAGTACAAAATCTTTGAACATTAACCGGGATTAGATCATAGACAGTCATCGTTTTGAGTTCTGGCCATTTCAGCTGTCCGCTTGAAAAACTCAGTAGCGGGTAAAGGGCCTCCACGGATTGGTCCATCGTCAAAGACGAAACCGTAGGAAAGGCTTGGGTTATATCCCATAGTTCATTTGGTGACAGTGGACACGATTCAAACGCGATGGACTGTACGGCGGGTAATGGTGTGGAATTGAAGGCCTCGACATTTCGTAAAGACAGTGATTCGAGTACAGGGAGTTCCACAAGTGACATAGGGATGCCGGATGGTTTGTCCTCGTCACAGATACGTATTCGTTTCAGAGACATCAATGTGGGACTGTGTCCATCGTTCGAACCCCCAAGCGGCTCTGTGGAGAGTTGACTGAGCGACAAGTTGACCAAGCACGGCATGGTCGCCATTAGCGTACGAAATTGATGAGGCAACACATGCATTGTTCTGCAGCCTTCAAGATGGAGAGTGCGAATGTTAGTCAGTGAAGGTTGGAGTGTCCAGAGGGCGGTCCCTGCCAGCCTGACGAATGACAAAGATGCCGTGGAGGAGAGAATTTGTGGAAGGGGGCTAGGAAAATTGGAGTAGGGTTGGAGCGCGTTATCATGGCCATGAGTTGTCCTAAGAGATAGATACTCGAGTGTTGGGACTGTCAACCTATGTAATGCATGCTGGATGTACTGAGTGACAGGCGATGCCGTGACGAGGCAGAGTTGCCTCCATCGGGAAGCATGGGGTAGCAAGAGATCAAGGGCCTCATCGGAGGTATCGCAAGAGATGAAGACGTCGAGAGGGAACGGCTGTGATCGGGTGAGATAAGTCTGAAGTCTGTGCAGGGTGACAGCCCGTCGGTGGCCAAGGCCGCGGATGTTGATGTCGATGGTATTCCAGAAGTGGGGCTGATGCAAAGCGACGTCGCGCCAGCGGGCGCATACATGGGACGCGACGAGCGCGAAGGGGAGGGTGGAACGCCATCTGGCGCGGGTGTAGTCAAAGACGAGGATGAGGAGCTCGGAGGCTAGGCGGAGGATGGGGGCGGTCTGGTTGGAGAGACGGTCGTACCTGGCCTGGACGTCGGCGATCTCGGCATCGAGGGCGGCGAGCTGGCGGAGGAGGGCGCGCCGTCGTTGGGCAAGCTGGGCGCGCTGCTCGGCAAGCTGCTGCATGCGGCGGGAAGGAATTCGAGATCCAAATTCAAAGTCCGAGACCGGCAACTTCGGGGTCCGGCACAGGATTTCAAAGTCCGCTCCTCTGTTGTTGTTCTCGTTTGCGCGCTAGTCCACAACGCCATGACCACGCCCCACGTTATTGCCTCCTCCTCTTCCCATCCCTCCCAGTCGCTCACTTCTTCTAATCTCATCGGCGGTCATTATCGCGTCGGCAAGAAAATCGGCGAGGGATCCTTTGGGGTCGTTTTCGAAGGTCCCCCTTCTCTCCCCCTTGTGTTCTTCCGCTCACCGTTTTCCTCAGGCACAAAACTCCCCTCCAGCACTCCCGTAGCCATTAAATTCGTGCGTCCAATTGTTCTCCTTTTCTTATATTGCTCATATCTGTGTAGGAACCCCGCAAGTCAGATGCACCCCAGCTACGTGACGAGTTCCGGTCCTATAGGACACTAAGCGGAACTCGTGCGTGTCATAGTCCAATTGAAATCTCCTTACACTAAATATCCCCTCACAGCTGGCATCCCCCAAGTCCATCATTTTGGTCAGGAGGGTCTGCATAACGTCCTCGTCATCGACCTCCTTGGTCCTAACTTGGAAGACCTCTTCGACATGTGCGGTCGTAAATTCACGATTAAAACCGTTTGTATGGCCGCTAAGCAGATGGTATTATCCCTTTGGGATACTTGGGCTTCTTGTAACTATTTCTGACAGATCACGCGTGTACAAGCTGTCCATGACAAATCTTTGATCTATCGTGACATTAAGCCCGACAACTTCTTGATTGGCGTTCCAAGCACTAAGAACGCCAATTTAATTCATATAATTGGTCGGTTCTTCACCATCTTTAGGATATACCTTTTCCTCAAATGCATGCATTGCCGAAGATTTCGGCATGGCAAAACATTATAGAGACCCCAAGACAAAGGTGCACATCCCCTATCGTGAGCGCAAGTCGCTTTCCGGCACTGCACGCTACATGTCAATAAACACACACCTCGGGCGCGAACAATCACGGCGAGATGATTTGGAATCGCTTGGCCACGTGTTTATGTACTTCCTGCGCGGTGGACTGCCATGGCAGGGGCTCAGAGCCGCAACTAATAAGCAGAAGTACGAGAAGATTGGCGAAAAGAAGCAGACCACTCCTATTAGCGAGCTATGCGAGGGTTTTCCAGGTTAGCGAGATTTTCGTGTTCAGTGTTAAATCATCTCTTCATTTCGATACCAGAGGAATTTGCCATCTACATGAATTATGTTCGAAAGCTCGGATTCGAAGAGAATCCAGATTACGATTTCCTCCGTGAATTATTCACAAAGATCATGAAAACTATCGGCGAGCCGGAGGACGGCGTGTACGATTGGATGCTTCTGAATGGAGGGAAGGGCTGGGAAGCTAGTGCAGTATGTTATTTACCAAGTTTGACGGTCTTTACAAAGCTGAACTCTTATCGAGAAGCCGCATGTCCACTCTTCTGCGACGCCTGGGCGCGAACACCGGCGGGAAAGAGATGCTGCCGGTCATCGACGAGCGTCGAGGCAGCTTCAAGATAATACTCCTCCCCTTGTTTTGAGCCCTGCTCCCGCTCATGTCGGGAAGACCCGTCGCGCGAACGATAGGGGTAATTCACGTGAGATCAGTAGCGTTCAGCCTTTAGTATCCACTAGTCGACGACCAAGTCAACGTGATACAAACCCGCTCAACTCCTCCGGCCTCGCAACGCCACACCCTTACGCGACAGCACCTAGTCCGAATGCCTATCGCACTTCGACTGGTGCCGCGTACGGGCGACACTCTCCCAATGGCCCAGTACATCCACTTCCTAACGGTAACGTGTTGCACCCTAATACATCTGAATCGTACAGCTATGGACAAAACCCAGTCGGGAGGATGGGCACAGCGTCTAAAGAGAATATGGCGGGTAATGCACTACCTAGAGACACTATAGCCGGAGTTCGGGGTATGGGCATAGATCATATGCAGCGCGTCGAACGTGATGAAGATAGCCATGGCCGAAGAAGAGGTCTTTGGAGTATATTATGTTGTCGCGGATGAATGCCCTGTTTGCAGAAAAAGTAGCCGCACTGGATGTGTGAATTGAGATGTAAGTTAAACCATGTCGTGGCATGATCCAAGCTGACGGAAACAGTTTCCGCATACACATAGAGTAGACATGGAGATGTTCGCTAATACAAACCAACCTTTCATGATTGCCACGACCTTTCTCAATTAATTACCTACTCTCGTTTCTACTGGTTACCCTCATTATTGCAGTGATATTCAATTGTACATGCTTTGGACGTTAATCCCTTTGGTGTATTATGTAGCTACTTACCTGATAATGCAATCAGTGGGGTGTGGAGCTTAGTAATCCACGTTCGTTATCTTTCGACAAACTGATGGCGAATCCAGGCGACTCATCAATTCACTCACACAAACTTCTCCAAGATCTCCAGCGTGCCGCGGGAGTTCTTTCGGACATGCAGAGCAAGGGCGAGCTTGACGCAAGTGTTCGTGGCCGTCCTCCGGCCACTTTCGGGGCTGGAGGGCCCATGTAAGCTATTACTTCACATTTTGCGTTCACCACCGTCTAGATAAGCAATCACAGGCTGAAAAGATTTGACGCGTCAGCCGTCTCTAGCAGGAAGCCCTCGCAAGCTCCTACTCCACCTGTACCCGTTAAAGGCATCGGTACGAAAGGTATATAGCTTGTCACCTGCTGTTATGTTTGTATGGTATACCGAAGTTTTAAGTTGCGAAGCCGGACTACTCGGAGTCAAAGATTGTTGTCGCAACCGTAAGGGATCCACGATCTAGGCGCCGTTTTCTACCTGAGCCGTCTCCTTATAGGTCGGCCTACCCGCTCGTGGCAAGTCATATCTCAGCAATAAACTTATGATTTACCTCAAGGTGTGATATAATATGACGTAGAATGTTCGAATTTGTGAAACTAAGAGTTTCTCAGTGGTTGGAGTATAACGTCAAGGTGCAGTCACTTTGACGGTGTATTGTCAAGACACGTCAAACATCCAGTAACAGGTTTTTAACGTGGGCCAGCTCAGACGTACGAGGGCCAAGCAGAAAGCCCAACAGCAAGTCAAGCTTTAAATTGCAATCGGATTTAACATGGGCTGACCCGGAAACTAGGAGTGGCATTAAAGAAAACCATACGGCATCATATTTTAGTCATGACAACACTGCAGCCAACGAGTCTCGCGAACGTTTAGCCAACGATAGCCTAGAGATGTTGATACAGTGGCTAAAGGAGGGAGGCAATGTGGGCATCCATGGTATACGAATTTATTGTTCTCGGTAAAAGCATTGCATGCAGACTAACCTTTTTTTTTCCGGTACAGATGCCACGAATAGCACCCGTACCCGCAGGTAGGCTATCTTTACATGGCGAATGACACACCAGCGAACTCGATACAGGGCTAAAATTGAAGCACGTGTGGCTAAAGAAAAGGGGTTTAGTCTGATTTTCCTGGAGTCCATCTGCGACGATCCTGCTGTTTTGGCCGCGAATGTAGCTCTGAAGATCAGTTCTGGGGATCCTGACTATAAGGATACCTCACCGGGAGAGGCGAAGCAAGACTTTCTCCACCGCATTAGAGAATACGAGAAGGTGTATGAAACCATAACTGAACCTCGTCTATCATATTTGCGTATAGTCAACGTTGGGAACAGTGTCACGGTGAATAGGATCCATGGATATCTTCAAAGTCGGATTGCGTTTTACTTGATGAATCTCCACGTGAAACCTCGTAGCATCTACCTTTCGCGCGTATGATTAACGAATTCGCTTGTCTGACCTCGTTAACTACTAGTTTAGCACGGCGAAAGCCAGTTCAATGTGGGAGGACGTATAGGTGGAGATTCTTTGCTTTCCCCTCGTGGGTTAGAGTACGCGAAAGCTCTGCCGGCTTTAATCACGGATAACATTGGCGATGCATCTCTTACGGTCAGTAGCTGACTGGGCTGGTATGGTTGGCCTACTGATGTCATGAAGGTCTGGACATCAACCCTGCGGCGAACGATTCAAACTGCAAGTTATTTACCATATACCAAATTGACTTGGAAGTCTTTGGATGAATTAGACGCGGGTAAGAGGATCATGGCTTATCAACTTCCTAAATAACGTGAAACGTTCAGGTGTTTGTGATGGCATGACTTACGAAGTAAGGTTCCCGCCGTGATCAGTAGCTCACGTCTAACGCACCTGTGTAGGGAATCGAGGTTCCTCCTTGTGTATATTGCGATAACGGCTATACTGATCGCTTCTTAGCAAGCATACCCGGATGATTTTGCGAATCGCGATGAAGATAAATTCAACTATCGCTATCGTGGGGGCGAATCGTACAGGGATGTGGTCGTTCGATTAGAGCCTATTATAATGGAATTAGAGCGTCAAGAGAACATTCTCATTATCGGACACCAGGTGGGCCGTCGATTGCGTGATTGGTTGGCCTCACATAATATCTATGATTTCTAGGCAATTCTACGTTGTCTGTGAGTATGGGAAGGGCTATTTTGATATCTGATATTAATGGGGAAAAGATATGCCTACTTCCACGATCTTCCTCAAGCCGATCTTCCTTATATCAAAGTGCCACTGCATACGGTGATCAAGCTCACGCCCAAAGCATATGGATGCGATGAGGAACGGTACGCATGCACATGGACAGTAGACACGATGCTAAGACAGGAGATTAGTTATACATTACCGATTTCAGCAGTGGACACACATCGACCGAAGCCGAAGGCAGCGCAAGTCGATGCGCAGGCTTACGCGGGACGGCAGTACTATGTGGCTGAGTAAGAAGTGCTATGGCTATAACTTGGAGTGGTACGAGAATCGTGTGACTGCTCGTTATTCCCACCGCTGCACTATAAAACTCTCTGCTCTCCCCCTTGGCCTTGCTCATCCTATGTCAGCTTTTGCCCGCTGTCTGTCTAAGCGCGCCCTCTTTATCCCCCGCACCTCCCTTCGTGCTTTTCACAGTCCTTATGTCGTGCTCCGCGACTCTCCTCTGACGGCTCCCCCACCCCCATCCTCCGCAGTGTTGTCCATGTACGAAAAACAGCACGACCATCCTGCAGAACCGTTTGTTACGTATGCCGGGACACGCACTTATGTTGTTTCAGAGCCAGATGCGTCGGCCAAATATTATCAAGTCCCGTCTGGTGCTTACCCCATGCTAGCACCATACGTTGATTTTGCATCAACTGAAGCGAGTAGCATAGCTGGCGCTCAGATGTCATCGACGAGTTCGCGTTCGCACACCCATTCCGCAACAGTGCGTACTAGAGGGAGTTCGGTAGTCAGCGCAAGTGGTAGCTCTGGGACGGGTATGGCAAATCAAGACTCACGGAATCCACTTTCAACAGTAGACGTAGCAGGGGGAAGGGTAAGATAAGTCTCGTCAATGCTTAGAGAATGAGGAGATAGAGGGTAATCTCCATTTGGGAGCAACGGGGAAGTAAATACATAATGTAATATGATTGTATTCTAAGTAGTTTGTCAGCGCGTATGTTGCTGCCTCGCCACCACAATGACCTTGCTCATTCCCCTTGGGCCAATAATCAGTACCACTCACAGCCCTCCCTTTCTGCGCCGATCCCACTATCCAGACAGCCATGTTGCTACCGTCGTTAAAGCTATCATGAAGGCGAAACGCATCGTTGTCATTTGTGGTGAGGGGTCTCGCCATTCTCAGACAGCGCTGTTCTACATTTCTTGTGCTTCCTAAGGTGCCGGGATCTCTGTACAGGCAGGCATTCCCGATTTTCGTTCTCCAGAGGGGCTTTTCAAGAGTATCAAGCGGGGTAATCCCCGAGAAGCCCTAGCTTCCGGGAAGGAACTGTTTGATGCATCCGTATTTAATGTAAGCTTATTCTGTCAGTACTTCATAGGTTGCTCCCATAGCTATGAATGCTCAGTCCGAACATTCCACAACCCTTTTTTACAAAATGATAGCTCGGCTGTCTGAATTATCGGAGGCTGCGAAACCCACTGCATTCCATGACCTTCTTCGCAAACTTGATGATAGCGGAAGGTTGCTTCGCGTGTATACGCAAAATATCGATGCTATTGAACTTAAATGTGGCCTTTCGTTTGGAATTCCAGAATTCGACGATAGGCGTAGCAGCAAGTACAAATCCAAATCCACGACCAGCAGTGGGGATGCAACGACATTAGATTTTGGTCCCCATCGTTCGGGTACTAGTCTTGATGCCCCTGCAACAGGACCTCCAGGTGCTCCCATAGATACACCTAGGTGCATTCCTTTACATGGGACTCTTCGGCTCCTACATTGCCAAGCCTGCAACCGCTCTTTCCCCTTAGAAGATCATCTCACATCTCTGCTTCGGGGTCTGCCGCCCGAATGTCCCGAATGTCTTAAATTAGAACGAACAAGGCAGCTTGCTGGCAAGCGATCTAGAGGTGTTGGCAAATTGCGACCAAGTGTCGTGCTTTATAACGAAGCACACCGTGACGGCGAGGGTGTAGGCCAAATCGTGCACAAGGACTTGGTAGGTTCGTCCAAGGGCAAGGGCAGGAGTGGTGCCGATCTACTTCTCGTTGTTGGCACTAGTCTGCGGGTTCCCGGCACAAAACGGATGGTCCGTGAATTCGCTAAAGCCGTCCGTTGTCGGGGGCCTTCAACTTTACTCACTTGCCATAATTCGCCTGCTTCAGAAAATTCGGCTGTCAAGGCCATTTATCTCAACCTCGATTTTCCTGTCCCAGCCCGTGAATGGGAAGGTGTATTTGATGTATGGATGCAGGGCGATGCCCAACACTTCGCAGAGCTTTTAAATCGCGAGATTGATGAAGCAGCGAAGTCAAAAGAGCTTGGAATCCAGCGTAAACGGAGAAGGATAGGAAATCCATCAGACCCTACCGAGGAAAAGGAATCTACGAGCTCAAATGAGCTAGATCATACGCCGAGCGCATATGCTGGACTTCCTTTCTCTTCAGAGGTACCGCCACAGAGTGCGAAGAGTAAACGCATCCTCCCCTCCCAACACATGGTGTCATCGACGAAATTAGTTATTCGCATACGGAGTCGCAGGTTGCGTTCGCTCGCAACAGCGGCGAATCGTTCATTTCCCTCACCAGCGTCAGCTCCTGGTACTTGAGGATGGATTCACGTTATACAACTTACACTCCTGAGCATTATATTCCTATCAAACAAAACTCTATTACTCCATAGTATGACGATTTATTGGCGTCGAGGGCATCGTTACGAATCAGCCACTTTTTGAAGACTTGGAACTTACGTGAGCCGTTGGCGGTTATTAATTATTAAGAAGTAGCACCACATTGACAGCAAAGGTAGCGACGTTATGTCGACCAGGGGTCTAGCGTGCATGGTACACTTGGGCGATACTGATGACGGGCCATTTCGTTCTCACATTACGGGACCTTCTAGTGATAAGTGGGGGCCATGGTCCACCTTGAGGATATCTGGGACACAGGCGTTAGGTGAATCAGTTACGACACAACCAAGGCTATGGTTACTAAAGCTGGACGCGTTACAGAACATTAATCTATCTAATGTAATTTGTATGTCGGAATTCTGAAGCACCAACATAGAGCATAAAATTGTCTCCAGTAACTATGCATACGGAAGTCATATTGGGATAACAATGGACGTTGGTAGACGAACTTAGTAAACATATGGTATGATACGGTAAGGAACAAGCTTTTTGTATTCATCCCAATCCTTGCCATACCTGCCATGTCAGTGTAACACTTGAACATCTGGGAGCTGGTAAAACGCACTTTTTCGAGCACATCTCATCGTCGCGTATTTGCCTGTGAATAAGAAGGATGGCGAAGTAGATGACATAGAAATATGTCATGGGGGTGTCGAATTTTGTTGGCAGCGACCACGCCAATGCCATAATCAAGTCGCCTCTGCACGCTTTACAGTCAGCGCAACTCATGGTATAATCATTGTTACTGACAGATAGTTTGGATGTCGAGAGAATCCCCACCAACCGGATATGAGTAACTTCGTTCCACGGGCAGTTTGCATGAATTTAAGGTCTACATATTCCGTCAGTAAGGCGACTATTTCGAGAAGAAATGAACCAAGAAACTTTTTGGGTTCCTCCCATTGCGAAAATCATTCTTTTCACCATTAGCAGCACGAAATATGGAATAACCCAGCAAATTCGTTAATACGATGGCTATAGTCCAGATGGGGCCAAGTGCAACTGGGTGGAAGGCAAGATATCGGGCCTGCAGTGAATAAACGAAAGGAACCCAAGTGAGATCACCAATAGCAAGCATGAAGCCGAATCCATCTGTCGTAATATCCATCGTGGTAAAAACTGCGGGCTATAGCACCTTCAACCCTATTTTCTTAGCAAAAAGACTAACCACGTACTTCATTATAGAGCGCATCGGCCACATACCAGGTTTGAAATGCGAGAACAAGCCACATTGAATCCGTGACTTTGTTAATACTTCCTTGGCGAACAGCTTGTTCACAAGCCATGCTGATGTTGATCAAAACCCATAGGATCAAGCCTGGGCGGAGCTCGTTGAAAGATTTAATGTCAAGAAAACCAATGGAAGGGTTTAATTCGCGTCCAATGAAGAACTGGCGACATCGTTGGCGGTATTCCGGTTAACAGGGGTAGAGACCTACATCGTATATAGGGTTGCCGGAGTTTCCGCCTAGCGCTAGCAAACGCCCTTCGCGGAAGGAGCTCAAGTAACAGCCAAGTGCTTGGATTACGGACATCAAGACGGAAGCTGTGACAAAGCCTACCCATTTCTCATAAATGAACGTGAAGGAGGCGGGACCGAAGCGGTAAACCACGCCTGTCACTACGCCTAACGCAAGAAGGAAGGTCGAAAAGGCTAGATAGGAACGTTAACTCCGTTAAGAATAACATCACAAGGACACTACCGTTGCATTTGTACTTCTTCTTCTCCCCTGTTCTCAGTGTCGTTCCATCAACAATTTCTCCAGGCAGAATCAGCCAAGCGAGGACGCAGAACGCGTACCAGGCAAGGTACATAACTGCTGCCTCAGCGTCCCATAAACTTTTCCACCATTGTAAATCGCCAATGGACGAAGTAACTCGATCGAGAACCGAGGAGAGCGGCGGAGGGCAACCTCCCGTTTGTTCAGAACATCCGAAATATAGAATGTATGTCATGGCTGGCACGCCAATAGAGATAAGTAGGGCGCCTGGAGGTCCGAGGAACTCATATGCAGTCGTTCTTGGGTTCAGCTCTTTTGAAAACTTCGTCTCTTTGGAGTCCATGTTGTACGAGGATTGGTAGAGAGAGAGGAAAGTTAAAGTACCCTTTGTGGCATGATGTTTCATTGATTCACACGGTCTAAAATGTCTATGATGCTACCACAGTTACAAATGTTTCATACAAGAAGATTACGCGATGTGTGGCAGCCTTCTTGTACCGGAATAGGTCGCAGTGAGAAGACTAAGAGGGGTTTTTCTCAGAGGTGTCAAGACGAGCGCGCATGTAATATTGACGATAGTGGCAATAGACGCGTGCAAAAAAGTTTGCACGACAAGAAGAGCAGTGATATTACAACTGAACGTACTCAACAGACTGTCATGTTTCAAATGAGGACGTACTTACCATGGCCTTCATGTGGAATAGTCCAGCCCGGAAATTCACGAGATCCATTTTATGTTGAGCTCGTAATGGGTAATGTTTCGTCGAAAGTGGTCCCCATGCCTAAAGGTGCAAGACTTTTGGAAATAAGATCCTTTCGCGCCATTATACCCTTGATAATGTGCACTGGCGTGAGCAATTTAGGGCACCCGGCATCCCCATTTTGCCGTTTCTTCTTCCCGTCACCCCTCGATGCGAATACTATGTTCCGCTTTGATATCTCCACGCCACCCTTGACGAGCGCCCGGGCAAATAACTGCATCACTAGACTCAGCAATGCGTAAGGGGCTAGTTCTCTCTCTGTCAATGATCGTCCACCAATCGACGGTCCATCCACCGTACGGAATCTAGGTATTCTCGGGGTTCTTACAATAATTTGAATAGCTTGTACCACATCCGGATTCGAAGCCTGTAGTAGTTCGCGTATCTCAATTTTGGTAATTGAGGCCCCAGAGACAGATGATATGGTGGGTGTCGTGATTATGTCTTTTATGTTGACCATGGGAAGGCTTCTCGCACCGATAGAACATTGCATTTTCTCGGGTGAGCTGCACTTTCGTCGGGTTTCGGTCCAACCTTCCCCTGGATCCGTACGTAACGGTGGCACGGAAGTCGAATGGGCGTCGCTAGCCAGCCCGCAGATGGGACAATGTTGATTATTTTCTGGATTGTCTATTACCCCTTCCGTGGGAGACTTCACGTCCGTGTTTGCAGTGGAACGAAGGAAATGTCCATTTTCAGTCAACCAAGCGTACGTGTCCCCGACCGACGGAATGGGGAAGCGGTCATACATATTATGTCCTAAGACCTCCTCAAGATATGCATCTCGCAGTGCCTTGGCTCGCTTCCACTAGCACGGAAGTGAGCAGGACTATGTCAATATGTTATTTTAAACAAACCTCGATGGCTTTACGACGCCCTACGTTAAGTGACTGTAGCTGTGCTCGCGTTTGAACAAGTTTATAGGACACGTCCACCAATCGACCAGTTCTTGATTCTTTATGCATGTTGCAGAGTTAGACAGGCTAAGTCTTGGAATACTTACCTCTTGTCATTGGAAACAGGGATACCAACCGATTCAGTATTTGGGTACATCCTGAGTGGATATCGATCAAGCTGGTCAAGAAGGAGCTGATAGACGTACCTGATGTGCTATGATCCTCTACAGTTTCGCTTCCCACGTTGGCTTTCGACCACTCTAACGACTGAATGTCCCAGAGAACCTTAGAACCGATAGGAATAGAACTACTGCAACCGGGGCCGGTCAAGGTTCGTTTGTCCAATTCAATATCTATCGTCTGCTCCTCCCCGATTACAGGTATCGACTGTTTTAGGGGATCTAACTGATCCAAGTCAGCGCAACTCCATGCAGATGCCTTGCTTCCTACCTCAACCCAATGTTTCACCACAACTCGCTGTATATCAGAAATAGGCGCCTCTGTAGCGCCAATCCCGTTGAATAATAGTTCTATATTGGCTAGAAAAGGAGAGCTGGCGGTACCGACGACCACATATGGTGGAGACTTTGGAGAGGAAAAAGCGAACGTCGCTGAGCCCATATCATGAACAGGAGTTACCTTTAGGTACTTAAGTATCGTCGTCAGATCGTGCGCCTGGGTAAGAGTTAGAAAAGTATTCGATTACGATTTGCATACTGACATAAGAAGGGGAGTGAATAGATATCATCCACTTATGAGAATGGTGTTGGTAAGGACCTTTGCGATAATCTGAGAACGTGTCAGGGAGGAGTATCTGGTGGTGAGAGATAAACGCACGTGGAGGTATCCAGTAACTACGATCTGTCACTATTATCCGAGTTACGAAGTGAAATCTACTTCTTGCCGTATTTAGGGAGGTAGGGGGTTGATCGAGTATAAGCCGAGGCTTCACGTTCTTTCGGCCATCCGAGACAACTTCCGCTTCACATCTATGAACTCGCTGGGATGCCGCGTTGCGAGGATATAGTGGCAAACGCCAATGTCCAGTCGTGTTTTGATGCTCTAGGCTAACCACATCTACAATATCATCCTCGTCATAAACCTTTATACCTCTTCGTACGGGACTCTTTCCCAGGAACGGTGCCAGGGTCGGGGTATCTTCGTGCAATCCAAGCAGTTTTGTTAATTGACTTGACGTTCCGTCTGGTGATTGGGCAGTTGACGGATTTGATTGGACGCCAACCGCCATCTGAAATATGCTTCGTAGGCCGGGTAGGATGCCTGCAGGGCCAAGGCCGACTTCGGCTCCAGCAGTTGTATCCATGTATGATACGCTCACGGCGCACGCTCGCACACACTCTTCGTGAGTGCCCCATCCAAGACGGTGTGCAATGCGGGCGTGATTGAGAAGCCCTTGGAGAGTCGTGAAGGACGTACGCGAACATTGGGGGCACTTGAGGAGGTAAAATTCGTCGTGATCCTTTTTTATACCAAGTGTGGAGGATCTAATATAGAGGAAACTTGGAGGGGGATTTCCAGAAGGCTTCTGGCGAGGGTTTGGTCTTGCAGGGGGAAGATGTGAGCGCGGAGGGACAGGAGGTGGATAATCCAAGAGGACATTAGAGGGAGATTCGATGGAAGATATGGCGTCGTGTGCGGCGGCCTTGAAGGAAGGTGGAAAAGCGGGGTGGGTTGTATATGGGTGAAGCTGGTGCTTGAGCAGGAGGGCCCAGTCGAGCCTGTCGGCGAGGACGGCGGCGATGCGGTGGCGGATGCGGATGTGGAGGTCGATGTCGGCCGCGACGTCGTCCATGGCACAGCCACACCGGATCGTCTGAGCTCCTCCCTCCTGCCCACCGTCCTTGACGACGACGGCCAGCCATGAATCCCTCTCTCCTGGCTTCTTGCCTCGCCGCCCTGCTCCTGGCAAACGCCTCTGTGGCCCAGCTGTTCCCCCCGAATACAGGCTCAGGTGTCCCAGCAACCACCACCACCGCACTAACTACGACTTCACCCACCTCAACCCAGGAAACAACCACGACGACTTCGTCCACAACCACCTCTACCCCGCCTACGACAACCACATCGTCGTCGGAAACGTCAAAAACATCTCAATCAACAAGTAACACGCCAACAACATCTACGTCTGCTCTCTCTACCCAGAGCATCACCCTTTCCACTTCCACAGATACTAATGGTGTTCCTGCCACTATTACCGTCACCAGCTCTAGCTCTTCCTCAGCGCCTTCCACATCAAGTACGGGCATTCCTTCCAACAGTGACGGTAGCACTGGTGGCTTAGGCGTCGGTCCTATCATCGGCATGTCCGTTGCGGGGGGAATCGCTGTTATTGGTATAGTTGCCTTTGTGATCTGGAAAATGACCAGAAAGCGGTTTTCCGACTTTGATGACAGTGAGTTGCGGGAAACTGTACATTGACACTGACCATTGACAATCTTTTCAGATGAGGCAATTAAGTGGCCCGAACTTAATTCGCATGGAAATACTGATTCCCATGCTCTCCCCGTTCATAGTACCGGTCGCGCAGGTTTCGAGACCGGCTCTGAGGCGTCTTTGTCTCGTGTCAACTCTTCCAACTACTCCACGCCCGATTTTGCAAGTGGTGCCGGTCCCGATCCGTATGCCATCCCTCCTTTGCCCCACCTTAATCCGAACCAACCTTACCGCGACGACCCCGGCGGGCCAGCTGGTTATTATGATCCATATCGGGGACCAGTCCCAGGGACGCTCGAAAACGGTGGCAATGATTGGCCCGGAGAAGCGATACCTATGACCCAAATGAATGCGAGCGCGAGGACAATGAGCCCCGCACCATCTACTAATTTTGTTTACGACGGTGGCAGGCAAAGTCCAGTACCCCATTTGGCGTACCAAGGACGGGGATCTCCAGGACCCCAGGTTGCATATGGCGGTCGGGCGTCGCCAGGTCCCCAGTTGGCGTATGGAGGAGCGAATTATGAGGGTAATGGCGGCCGGTAGCCGGTACTGAATTGCATTGGATCCCATGGACGATACCATCATACCACAAGTATAGTATACTCACATCGGCGTATGATAGATGTTGCTTGTTCTTCATTTTTGTATCTAGAAATAATAACCACGTGCTCTGCACTGCCCCCCGCGTTCCTCCACATCCGTCTCTTTCTCCCTCAGCTCTGAAAAGTAATGGCACTTCTTGACTATATAACGGACGCCGCTGCAAAACTCACGCCCGCAAAGCGCGTAAAGTCCTCCGTCTCTATATTAGGCAACGGCCATGGCATTGTACCCTTTGATGACGACAACGTGAGTCTCTGTTCTTTGCTGCCTGCTACATCTCTCTCTCCCCCAAGTTTCCCTACTTTATGTTCCTCTTTCCAACGCATTTATGGCGGATGGCGAAGGCTTGCCCGTTCCTGTCATATGGGCTGCTTGTATCGCGGTTCATATTTGTCTGTGGCTATGGGGCGACATTTTTACCTGACTGCCTACACAGATGATTGTGTCGAAACCAACCATCATATTCCACAGTTCACAGATATTTTTTAATTTCCTGGCAATGGCTTGCTTTGCGAGTGTAGCTAGCTTTCAGGCAAAATGGGGTGTAGGTCCATGTATGTGGCGTCCTAGATTCTTGCTCTCGCTTTAGTAACACGCCATTACTTGTAGCGGGATTGTCCAGTTTTGCGCTTTTCGTCTCCGTGTCTGGAATATTCCTATCCGCACTTATGCTTATGGTTCCTGTAGTATATGAAAAGTACAACAAGATGGTTCGCGCTGCCCGTGCCCTCAAGGAAGTGCGGGTTGCTTTCATCTTCACAGGAGTCGGCGCTTCTTTCAGCCTTTTGATCTCGTGCGCCTACCTTTAATTGGATACCCAATAATTGATAGAACACGTCTTCAGATTCATCACGACTATATCGGCTTGGACAGAGCCAGGATGCAAGGACCCAGCTAATGACCCTCATGCCAAAGAGAATGGCGACGATTTTAAAAACGACTTACCCGGTTGGTGTAATACTAAGAAAGCAGGTGCAATCTTTTTTTGGCTCACTTTTGGTATGTGCGGCACTGTCTTCATTATATATTTCTTATGTCTGGCAGTCTTTTGGACGGCTTCACTCGGCCTGCTAATATATCACTGGCGCACGGGAAAACTTAATGCGCCTAGAGATCCGGCATTCGTCCCGCCCCAAACAAACGACGACGACGAAACGTATGACGAAGAATCAACCCACACATCTACATTAGTTCGTCGTTCAACCTTAACAATGGCGCCAGTTGGTGCAGATGCGACATATGACAATTCTAGGATGGTCGGCTCTCCATTCGCTGATCCTCAACGTTATAGTTCTGCTACTTCATATAGTGGCTATCCAGCCACATCTACCCCCTCGCTTCCCGCCGGGAGACCCAGCTTGGATGCATACGGGGCATTTTCGGACCCCGCACCCTCCGGCTTCGTCAACCCAACGACTAGGTCTTATAGTCCAGCACCCGCTGTTCAGTCGAGTCCGCCAACCCTGCCTAACCCTGACCTTGGTCCTCGTATCAGTCGAACTATGCAATATGCTGATCCATATGCCGTCGTGAGGGCATCCCTTGCAGGACAGGGAAATCCACCAAGTTATGAAAGCTATTCAGCATACCGCTAAGAGGTCTGACCTCTGTTCGGCGAAGAACTAGGTTTATGGACTTTTTATTTATAATTCATGACATTATAGTACGACCAAGGGTGCTTACAATCTGTAGTATCAACGTAGAGCTGTACATCGCATTCTCTCTGTTAGTTCACAGATGATGACGCCTTTTAGTCATGCTATAAATGTAGATTAAATTCTTGTCACTATGAAACTAGTTACTAACTGGTGACTAGATACATTATATACGTAGTCCATTATGATCAGGTCTGTTGGCTTCCATATGAGTGTACTGGAGACACGACATTCGCTTCACCGTTCGACTATTTACAATGATCACATCGCGTGGGTATTATAACTCATAGAACCCTTCTGTCATTTCAGAGAAGATTTTCCCTAATCCCGATCCCAAAAAGAGTACCACATTCTTCATTGTCGACGCCCGCTCCTATGGACTCAAGTGACTTAACAGCACAGCGAAGTTCTTCGTCTAGCGTCCGAGGGGATTCCAAGTGCGCATGGGCTGAGGGCGGGTTGGTCTGTCCAGATCTTCGTCGAGAATGATGTTGACAAGGACCCTTTGAACGTTGCGTAAGGGGACGAGAATTACTTTCAGTGGATTCTCCCCTGTGCTGTCGACTTGGCTCTGATTTATGTATAAGATATCGGTTTGTACTACTCTTTGCTCCGGCGGAGTTCGTCGGGGGTGGTGGGTCGTCGCCATCCCTAGTCACTGATATGACTGATCGGGGCGGACGAGGGAGCTTGGAGGGTCGATGTGGTTTCCGCCGCAGATCATTCGGGAGAGGAGACGTCGGTAACCGTCGAGAGAAAATGCTTCCCGTACTAGAAGACTGAATTGGTACAGTCTGAGGTGACAGAGGGCTCGCCAAGTCCTCGACCATTCCTACGTTTTGATCGATGTAGGCATCCACGTCAATGATTTCTGGTACTCCTCCGATATGACGCGGGTGCTGAGGGTGGACTCGTGGTGGTGTTTGGGGAACATGTTCGTCAGGACTGACATCGTGATCATTATCTGAAGCCAAGGAAGGGGTGGCAGCATCCGTGTAGACAGAAAGACAGGTGCCTGGATCTGCACCAATACGACTCGCAAGACTTGAAGTGGTCGTGCACATTTTGGGCGGCGATCGTTTTTCGATATTGGTATGTGGGTGGATAGCAAGAATTTCCAAAGGTCTTTTGTAGGCTATGGAACGAGTGTTAGCATAGACTATTGCAACAACCGCAAGATTTCCACAAACACAAAGACTGTCTATGACGGTCAGATAACTCTCGTTTTCGCTTAGTGCCGCTCTTCACCAATTCCGAGTCAATATATTCGAAGGTAGAGTTGACGGACGAAGCTGAATTGGAGTCCATTCTATCCGAAAGTCCTCCAAAAGATGAGTCAGAAGCAGAAGAGGTGTTGCTATTTATTGAAAGGTTTGCTGCTGATGACACCTGCCCAGAGACACTGCGAACTTTTCTGAGTCGCACATTTTTTAATTCGCTCAGAAATGCTGCCATTTTATCTGGTGGAACACCGATAGTTGGCAAACCTTGCCTTTTTGTTGACTTTAAAGGGTTGATAGGGGCTTCGATAGGCATGGGTGCTCGTCTCAGAGCTGCTCGTGCGGAGGCAATCAATAACGATGAATCAGAATTCCCCAACGCTGGATGGATCCGTTTGTCGTCAGCTCGTACAGGTGGAGGTGGCGGGGGAGGAGGGAGAAGGATAGATGGCAAATTGTCATCTTTTTTCAAGAGCTATTGGTAATAGTGAATACCACCCTCTCCTATAGACACAGAAACTAACCTCTTCCTTCAATTTTCTGATTTCTTCCTCCAGGCGTTGGATCATCTCCTTATCGCGTAACCTCTCTTCCATCCTTTCTAAAGTCCACTCTTGCTGCTGCCTTTCCATCCCAGCGTTACTATTTTCCGCCCGTCCCTCATTCCCGTTTGATCTCATCCATTGAGACTCTTCCCCCTCTGACCCTAGGGAGTTAACGCGATCTTGGGTTTTCGTACGACGTGCTTGCGTTTCTGGCTTTCCTACGTATGGGGACGAACTACTCTTTGAATTCTCATAGAACGTCAAAGAAGCGGACGAGTTACTCGAGACAACAACTATATCATGATCTGTAAAGCCAGACTCCATTCCCTCGAGTTTGGGCCTGACGCGTCGTTCGATGTTTGGAAGGTCCCCTATCTCCGACGTAGGTGACCTAGGGAATAATGCACCAGGCATCGTGGTAGGTGCTATTAATATAAACTGGTTATATGATGACCGATATGTATTTTCCTGAAAATAGTAGAACTAACCACGCTTAAATTGGTTCATCGCTTTTGTCGCCGCAGACGTGGAGGGTCGTGAGTCGCCGAGTGACAGGCTCCGTTGACGAACACCTGACCGCATCGAGTTGCCGTTTTGTGGTTCGGAGGCCCTTTGTAGTTGAGGCTGCTTTACAATGGTCATCGAGGAAGAGCATAGTGTAGAACTGAAAACCAACCTCTGCCACAGCCATACCAGTCGCATTTGTAACAAACTGATCCAGTTCACGGGATACGAAGTTAAAAACGCCGGATATGAAGCTGGAACTGCCGTCGTCATCGTGCGTGGTACTCCCTGCCATTGAGTGGATGATGGTCAACAACAAACAACCGACAACACATTGCCATGTTCGAACCTGTCCGAGGAGGCACTCGAGGAGGTCAAGCAGAATTTAAATGGTCAGACGTCGCTGCAGACAAAGACAGAGAGGTCAGCATCAACCCCAATCGCGGTCTTCGGTGCCCTGACTGTGTTTAAAGCATTACCTCGGTCATAGTATTAACGCTCCAACCGGGCGGTGGCAGAAGAACAAGGATGTACACTGGTACAATCGTGAACGCAAGCAAACAGACAGTCAAAGAAGAGAAGAAATTCAGAAAGTTAAGGCACTCGAGGCTGATGCTCTTGCAGTTGCGCTGTGCGTCTTCCCGACGATACCGTAAGAGCGCCTACTGAGGTTTTTCATCAGAGGATTCGAACCAGCCTCAAAAAGTACAGTCCAAGCGAAAGATGAAAGCAATGGACAAGATGCGAATTCTGTTATTGCGGAGGAAGAAAAGAAAAGAGAAGAAAGAAAACGAAGGAAGGCAGAAAAAAAGGTGCAAAAGCGTGCTAAGAGAGAGGCACGTAGGCTGTTGGAAAGTAAATATGAGTCAGATGAAGAACATAACAGGCAACATAAACGTTCTCGATCGAAATCACCACACCGACAAGAGCATGGCAGAAGTCGTCGTAGTCGTCGACGAAGTTTATCTCCACCATCTCGTGTAAGTATTGCATAGACATAGGTTACTATAAAACCAATAACCTTTTTGGCCAGCGTTAGACGGTATTTCTACGAATGTCACCCAATGCTATGCACCCGCTTTCCAGTATGCTATGTCGCCATCTACCACTAGTAAAATTGTTAAAGTTAATCGTGTTGTCTAGAAAGCGCACGTACTTTCATAAGGTTTTCCTTGCTGTCTGAGTTTGCCAGCCGCCTTTACAGTCGCTTCGCTCCCATGGTCCTTAAGATCATCGAAAGACATAATCTCACCACAGACGAATTTATTCTCAAAGTCAGAGCTAAAGAAATATTATATTTGCATTCGAATAAATGGCTTGAACTACCTACTGGATCACACCAGCAGCTTGGGGGGCTTTGGTGCCCTTCCTTATTGTCCAAGCTCGCACTTCATCTGGACCACATGTAAAGTAGCGTATGAGCTAAGGAAATGGCGTTAGACAATGTTCGTCATACGAGGCAATCTTCGCGCACATCTAAACTGGTATAACCACCCTGCGTAATCTTGCCCAGTGCACTTGTTGTGCCTACTCTCTCTTCCTCAGCTTTCTTCTCGTCAGCCGAAAGTGAAACTAAGCGTTCTTCAAAAGCGACAGAGAACGGAATTAAGGGATCGCCTGGGTTATTTTGGTTGATCCAAGCCTTAATCCTGGGAAGCCTATGTCTGTTGAATGATAGATAAGCACGCAGATCTTTGGAGTTTACCATTTATTTTTTTTCCTTGTATAATCCTTTTCGCTGAGATTAACCAAATAGGTGACTGGCTTCGCTGTCAAAAGTTGAAGTCCATTCACAACGTCAATCTTGGGATGGTTGTCAGTTGTTATGGAATGTCAGGGGCACGTATTTAATAGGCATGTAGTGTGAAATGAATTTATTACCTATAATATAGCAGTTAGTATTAGTATGTTCATCGCTTTTCTCTGAGAGAGGAGAAATAATCAGGATTTTTTTTTTCCTCTTGGACAATGGGGCGTTACTCCCTCCTCCGCGAGCTGGGTTTACAGAGCATTCTGCTCCTTTCATCTTGAAGACGTAACCAATAGATAAACCAATTTACCTGAACTCATCAGTCAGCGAGCGCACTTCCAAAGGATCAATTAGCCAAATGATAATCGACTATGGTCAAGGTGTTTGGCTCCACGCCGCGATCCGGCATAGTTGTCATATTTCTCACCTCTTTATTAGTCCATTCTGCCTTGCGGACGTCTTTACCATCCTCCGTTAAGGCCTTGTAGATCTTCTCAACCGCGGCCTGTGGTCCCGTTTAAATAAACTAGCTAATCCTTTTTTGGGGGCACGACTCACAATCTCCTCCTTCTTAGCCCTATCGGCTAGACTCGTATTGTTTAAACTGCGTCCTGCTTTTTTCAGATTCTCAAGCGCTTTCTGTACCCATTCTATATCCTTTAATCTCAGCTCAGTCGAAATTATTTCCATATCCCGCAACGGATCGATGTCCCCGACTACATGTGTGACCTCTGGGTCGTCAAATGCACGAACTACCTGAAAAATGCCATCCACGGCACGCACGTGGGATAAAAAGGCATTTCCGAGTCCTTCGCCGGTGGAAGCCCCCTGTCTTGTGTCAGTGCCGTTCTCGAAATAATTCCGTTCGCACATACGGCCGTTAGTCCAGCGATGTCAATGCAAGTCAAGAACGCAGGAACCTTGGAGGCAGGCTTATATACCTCACAAAGCCAATCGAAGCGAGAATCTGGAACAGGAATGCGCGCTTCTTCTGGGTCTATCGTAGCATAAGGGAAGTTCGCCGCCTTGCCAAGATCTAGGGGAAACTAAGTAACGAATTTGGTATATTAAATGTGTAACAAGCCTGTGTCCGACAAAACGTTGAAGAAAGACGACTTTCCGACATTTGGTAGTCCTACTTTGCTGTCGGCAGCTATCGACTGCTGAGATAGATCAAAACAAACCAACGATGCCAATCTTTAAATTATTGCCTGGGCGACCAAGGAGAATCTTCTTCTCGGAGGCACCAGAGGACTTCTTTGGAGGCATCTTAACTTTCTTAGACGCACAATTAGGTACGGATGAATGGAAACAGGTGAGAGAGATAATAGAGGGATAACGCCGATGGTACACCTGAAAAAATCGATTGACCGTATGGGAGAGTCCACACATAAACATGAGCAAATAACGGGGAGGCATTGCTGACACTACCGCCTCGCAAAAGGAAAAGAGAGAGAGGTAGGTGATAGCGACGCAGGGCACCGTAAATCATATAAAATTTCATTGTCTGACGCCCTATCAAGCCCCACGGCAGAATAGCATAGATGTCTGAAGTTGTGACTGTTGCCTGCAGAGTTCGTTCCCACACCTACAATGCTCGCGTCATACCTCCTCTGGCCTGCCCTTGTCGCTTTTTTTGCTCGTGCGCAGACTATTACAACAACAGATCCGTATGTATCCTCTTCTTTCCCTTCATTTAGTTATGTTAATCGATACGCCTCGCAGCATTTCCGGCCAGACCGTCACAGAGGTCGTTAGTACAGACCCCCAAGGAGCTCTAACTACTCTTACGATGTATGCAGCCTCACGATTCAGATATTTTGCTTTAACAGAATGCATATGTAGATCAACTTTGACGACACAGGCCACTACACAGACTACACAAATTCCTACCACTACGACCACGACTACGACACCACCTAATAACCCGCAAGGACCGGTTGGTCAGCCAGCTGCGACTACTGCCATGCCTGGAGCTCCCACGCCCTTCACCTTCACGACTATCATCAATGGGCAGACCGTTATATCGACGGCTATTTTTACCCCCACTAATCCAGCCACTACACCCGTTGTGCCTACTATGTCAGGCACTATATGGGACTTGAGTTCATACTTGCAGAAGTATGGACCAACTACGCCAGTCGGCGCAGCAAAGTCAACATCGGGCATGGGTCATTTCATTTATTTAAGCATTCAAATAGCTTTGATATGTGCCTTGGAGCACTTGTTAGTTTTCTAGAAACAGTATTGTCATTATGGACATAGCAATTCCTTGGACTTACACTTAGTATATCCTAATTTAGAGTGTAAATTCTAATGCATTAGATAGTGATTCAAAGTTCAGCTCTTGGAGTCAAGGCTGGGCTGGACTTGGACCAGAAAAAATTGGTCATGCCTGGATTTCTGACTACAGTTACAGATAAACCTAGAAAAATTGAAGTCAGATGTAACCATTCAGGCATAACTGGGGGTAACTGATTCCAGAGCCTTGAGATGATATCCAGCCAAGGACATCTATCTTCTACAGTTGACTATCTCATAATGCATGTGCTCATGGTGCATAAATGTAATATTGCATAGAAAATTTCCAAAATTTCAGCAGTCCCACAGTGGGCAGCTGCAAAATCACATGACTAATGCATAATGCATAACACATAGCTGATAGTCATCAATTATGCACTATTAGACTTTAGATTAGACTTGGCTTTCTTGCTGATCTCAGGGTTTTGCCCTGTTTCATCAGCCAGCTCATGCATGTAATAGCATAAAAATGTAAATATTGTGCCTGAAAATCTGCCTTCAATGCCCTGAGAAACAACCATCCAACCCAGCACCTCAGCTCACTGCAATTGAAAAAGATCTGATAGCATCTGTTGACAAACTGCAGAAAAGAAAGTGGATTTTTGGTGAGCCTCCAATAATGGAGGACCTTATCCAGCCACCTGAGGAAAGAGATGGTGATGTCAAGGAAATTGAGGCCTGTGATGAGGTGGAGATTGTTGTCAAAATAAAGCAGAGGATCTCCATCAAGAGTGGAGAGATCATTGAGGTTGAGTCTGCAGTGATGCAGATGCTGAGGGTGTCCTATTTCCCAACATTGCCCTCACTGATGCCATTACAATGTGTGAGAAACTTGAAAAAGCATGTATCATACTTGGTTATGCTGACAGTGATGTGGGACTTACTTTACCTCAAGAACTGTGCCACTTCTGAGGATATTTAAGACAAGAGAGAATCCAGAAATGTGAAGCAGTTCATGCTAACTGAGCTTTGTGTTA